>CAJVPZ010001057.1:0-15771 GCA_910592135.1 Racocetra fulgida | reverse complement strand
TTGTATGAGAGTTAAATTAAATTTTAATAAAGACAGAGACATGGTCTCACCATTAACATTCAAAAAAAAAAAAAAAATAAAAGAATAGTAGCTCTTTCTTATTACTGGCCAAAACTTAGGTTCTACCACAAAATCATGATATCCAAAATCTCGACAGGCCATAATACTGGCATCACGCGAGGTAAAAATTAAAAATTTAAAGTTTAACAATATTATTAATATGATTACTAATCATTAAATATTAATTGTTATGTTGGGATTATAGTTTTTGAGATTTTAGATGTCAGGATTTTGTAATAAAACTATGTATATCCTTTAGATGCTTGAGAACACCCTAAATCATGAATAATTAAGCATTTTAATATATTAATTTGAAAAAATACTAATTATTATTTATTTTAATAATTTTTTTATTTTATATACAGTTTTGTTGAAGAAATGATCCAATTATTAGAACCATTTGAAGCTTTAACACGAAGATTGTCAGGTGCTAAATATCCAACACTTAATCCAGTATATCTGTGTATATATACATTAAAACAAATATTTGTGCTAGAAATTGAAAAAAATGAAACTATTGATAGCTATTTGAATCTTATTTATAGTTTTTTAATACAAGATGATATTTTAGAAAGTATTGAAAATAATGATAATTTAAGTTCTACAAGTAATGATAATGATATTCCAGCTGCTGAGAATCAACAACATTTAAAATATGCTTATCAACAATTTAAGCAACAGATAAAAAATACACAAAGGTAAGGTAGAGGTCGAGGTCGAGGTAAAGATTGGAATATTTGGTTGTCTATTTAGTTATTGCAGTTTGCAAAATTATATGAAATTTGAAGATCATTAAAAAAAATTAATCACTGATTTTTAATTACTGATTTTTTCAACTTTTTTTTTTGACTTTTAGACTTAACAAAATTTGTGCATTTATTATTTATAAAAATTTGATTGAATATCTTAATTCGCAACTCCTATTTCTGCAAATATATTACAAAATGATGAATATTCAACTTTTTTTTTTTTTTTTTTTTTCTCTTGCAATGTCGCAAACAGGCGAATTTTTATTAGGAATTTATATAGTACATTTACTACTACCTACAATTACGCCGGCCCATAACCTTGTGCTGCTACATTTAAAAACCACCCAGATCGATATGTACTACATTACTTGTGCCCTAATTCTATAGATAACCCAGTAGAGTTCTCATACTTACCAGGTTACCCTAGAGAGGGTGTAGTATATACTCCCCTAATCTTTCTATGTTCCACACATTTCCAGACTAGGCCTTTTTAATAACTTACGCCAAGTCCGAGAACAAGTATTTGCGAGCCGAAGCCGCTACAGTTACCTACTACTGTCCTTGTAGAGTTTGCCCAAACCCCGGTACCTACTTTACGGACTCTCTCCCATACTTCTGGAAATACAAACTCCTAATCCTACAGCCCAGAAGGGCAAATCCTTCTTTCGTTTTTCCTGTTGGCCTGGTTTGTATAGTGCTTTTGCCAAACATCTTGGTCCCATCCAGTTTTCCGGTATCCAGTTGATCATTCTTTACATAGTAACTATTGAAGATCTGTGCTACCTCTCCACTCGGGTCTTGCCAAGCAGGCTTCTGTATTCTGTAAATTCGCTGGATTTATTCGGTAGTTTTACTCGGGTTTTATGTAACTCATACATCACACTACATGTTCCACTACCTCCCAGTACAAGCTGGTACGACCACCATTACAGGTTCTACAACCCAATAGAATACAGTCTTCCAAATGCATTTTCTATAATTCGAATTTTCATCGCGGTGGGATTCGAACTCTAGTCCTGCTGCTTGGGGGTGCGACAACTTGCCAACTTCACTAAGTCGCCACACCCTTGTTATTATTTTTTAAATTACTAATAAAAATATATATAAGCAAGATCATATCATAATATCAAAAAATAATTATTATTATATTTGAATTAAATATATTTATAAATTTTAAACTAAATTTAAATTAAATTTTACTTAAGTTTAAATTTAGTTAAAATATAAAAAATTATAAATTTTACTTAAATTCTAATTTGGATAAAATTTTAAAAATTATGAATTCATATTTATTTAAGACCTAAAATAGCAGAAATTTTAGTTTAAATTTAGGTTTAAATTTGAGTTTATCCAAACCCAGACTAAACTAAACTCAAATATCAAAATACTATTATAAGATAAATATATATATATTGATAAATATATTATAAAGAAAACAATACACCACTTGATATCAATACAACAGAAACACTTGAGTCTACTTAGCATAAAATGCAAACAAGCATCATCAATGTAGCATTCCAACATATTCCTAATAAAAAGTTCACTGTATGCAATTTTCAACATATTTATTTATCAAAAGCATCAAACCTTTACTATTATCTTAAAAAATTAGAAAACATTATTTAACATATTAAAGCTATACTTAGAAATCTAACACTTATACCTATACACTACAATAATACTATTAACCAAATCAACTCCATCCACCAACTCAACATTGAACATATCCCTAATGAATACAATCTTTTAACCAACTGGATTGCTAATAGCACTATATCATGCTTGCAATATAGAAAATATCAAAGAAATTCAACAACAAATTAATAATAGTATCTCTAAAAGATGTAACAAACTTTAAACTAACTTCAAGACTATGATTAATAGTATTTTAAATTGTCATAAAGATCTAGTTAAATTTGATAATATCAAAACTGACAATGATATTATTACTGATTTATCAGAAATCAAAACATATATACAAACATACTTCGATAATTGAACTAACTTTAGACCCATCAATCAGCAGATTTACAACTCTGAATAGCATGATGAATACCTTCCTAAAACTAATATCAACTCAAAGTAGTATAATAGTACTCTTCATGAATTTACTATTAACAAAATCTCTTTTATATTATTTCAGCTCCCTAACAACAAAGCATGTAAACCTTCAGGCATTAGCTATAAAATGCTAAAACATGCTGACCAATCTTTCTTGTTATTTATTATAGCATTATTTAATAAATGTATGTTATTAATAGAATACCCAAACAATGGAAAGAAGGTAGAATCTATTCAATTTTAAAAAACCAATCTTTGATGATAATTTAGTTAATATTAGACCAATTAGTCTGTTCAAACACATTAAAAAACTCTATACTAAACTTCTCACAAATCACTTAAACCAAATATTTACCAAATATCCAATCCTCTCTCCTTATAATTATTTTGCCCTTCTTGGCAATTGCACAGCTATTCCTCTGTATATTCTCAACAATATCATCGAAGACACAGCCTGTAACTCTCAACAACTTTGGCTTATATCTCAGGATATGAGCAAAGCATATGACTCAGTTAACCTAGACCTCTTTCAAAAATTACTGTTACATATTAACATGTCATTTAAATTGATTCAAATCCTAACCAACTTACTATCCAATCGTTATAATAGAGTTATTATCAATTTTGGGTTTACTAACTTTTATACAGTTAAAAATAGTATTGATCAAGGCGAAACCATTACATCATTATTCTGGAAAATTTATTATAGTTTACTTATTCACCAGATTGCTAATAAATTTACTGGCTACACTTTATCTACTTGCTAGAAAACTTACCTAATATATATAAAGCACCAATCCTTAAAAACCTCAGTATCAGTACTGGCTTATATGAATGATACACTTTGAATAGCATACTCAAAAGAGAAACTTAAATCAATAATTCAAACAGCCACATCCTTCTATTATATAGCAAACCTTCAAATTAACCCATCTAAATCTATCTTTGCTATAAACTCTAAACCAACCTCTATATTCTTTTTTAACTCTATACTAAACTCATTTCCAACTAACCAACTATTCAAATATCTTGGATGCTAGTTTATACTTAACAATAAACATATCAATCAAATCAAACTAATTCAAAATGAGACACTACAACTTACCTATGCAACCAGTACCAAAAAAATTATAAACAAACAAATTACTTATGTTATTAATACAATGATTATTCTTATACTTGAATATAGAATCTATAATATTATATTACTATATACAATATACAATAATATATTAGCTAAATATCTAACTATAGCTAAACACAAATCTCACCTATCAAGATCAATTTCTAATAGTACTATACTTAACTCATATCTTTACAATATTCATAATATTTGAGATATACAACTTTAGTATTATATTTCTAACTTTTACTAATGCATTAACAACCCTTACTTATTAGAAATTACTACACGTATAAGACTTCAACAATTACAAAACAATATTTGGTCAACTACAAATATACTTCAACATCCTCAACCTATAGTTGATGGTGCCAATAGATACACACTAAACTTTAAGATTATTCAGTTACTCACACCAATTGAAATTCACATTACAGCAAATTCTGATGCCTTATAGCCTAATACTATTTCACATAGCTTACAACCATTAGAAAAAATCCTTAAAAATCACCCTAACTATACAACCTTCAAAAAACAGCTTAGAAATTTGCAAATACTTTATTTAGAACAACTTTGTACATTAGACAATATCTGTTTTTTAGAATAGCAACACTTCTCATCTAGGTTACAGTTCCTACCTAAGGGTAAAAAGCCTTTATAATTTACTATACTTGAAGATAAAGTTATTAAATATAAATTCTAACAACAGGGAACTAATCTCTTCGCTTACAACACATATAATATTTTAAAAAGGTTTAAACCATAGCTAATTACCTTTAATGACAATGAAATTATTCTAGGCAAAATTTGTACATTTACATCTAAGTTTCAATACTTAATTACATATTGGTAAACTAATATTGATACAAACAATATTAACTGTTATCTGCTCTCACCAATTAACTGTTATTCTTGTACTGAATATCATCTTAATTCTAATCGACTAGCATCAGCATACATAATTAATATATCTAAAATTACCTCTGCCCAGTTCTTTGGCAGATTCTTTAATAATAATTTTAAATTAAACTTTAATTATATAGACCTTATCTTCTTTACTAGCATCAAATTTCTACTTCCAGAGCTTCAACTGTTACCTTTACCTTCTATTCCTATTAGTAACTCTACTATATTCGCAATTTTTAAACCAAATGAAAAGATAGCCAAATTAGAAAAAATCTTTATTACTAACTTTAATTCATAAATAATTTAACTTCTATATTGATAGTTCAGTGATCAATATAGATACTGAACAATGCTTAATGGGTATAGGATGTATTCAAATAGATAATTTCAATCAGATTGTTCACAAGTTTTCAGCTCAAATCCAGCTTTGGCCCTCTTCTTATAAGGCTGAACTTGTCTCTATTATATCTGCTATCTCAACAACTCCTCATAACTCTTCTATAAACATATATACTGATTCTCAATCTATTATATTTAAATACACCAAACTTAATTCATTCTCTATTAATCCTAACAAACTTCTTAAATTTAATCTTGGCCTTTATAGCATACTTTTCTTAATATTATCTCCTCTTATAAACTAGAAGTTTCTTTTATTAAAGTTCTAGCACATTCTGATAATATTTACAACAATCTAGCTGACTTATTAGCTAAACAACATATACTAGAGACATAATTATACTTCAATTATAATAATATTTATAATCCTTACTATATACTTCAGTAAAAAGATGAATAATATCCTATTGGACACTCTATCTGCTTCTTTATTAAAAACATATATAAAGCTCAAATTCTAACAATGTGGTCATCACAGAACTAGAATAATAAATGGTCTTCACTCAACTATTGTATTGACTAGAGAGCTATATGATTATATTTTAATTATAATCAAAAACCTACTTCTAATATTACAAATTTTAAACTTAATCAGCTCAAATCTTTTAAAATTAAAATTTTACTTAATAAACTACTAACCTATTACCTCTATCACTCACAATACCCTAAGATGCTCTCTAATATTAATTGTTTAATGAACTAGACTCTTTCTCATATTGGTATAGTTGCCAAAACCCTAAACTAATATATCAAATTATTACTAATATTATTACACAGCACTTTAGATTAGCAGAGCTAGATCTTCTAAGTAACTAGTTGAAAGAACTTATCTACAAAATGTATAATTATGAAGCATTTTATCAATTTGGCTTTCAATCAAATACACACTATTTAGATATTACACTTAAAGGCTTAATTCTAATATTACTAGTTAAAACTATTCAAAACTACAATATTCTATACAAGACTGTGTCTCAATCAATAATTAATATACTATTCAAAGTTAATAAACAATTATACAAGCAACTATAAAAACCATACTGCTTAAACTTCTCCAACTGAAAAAAATTAAATAAACTTAACTATCTATACTCAAATAATTCAAGCTCTTTAATACAATCTGATTCTTTTAGTTTTGAACAACAATTTGATCTATTAAGCTTATCGCAATCAACTATCACAACTTGATGCATATATTTAATATATACTTATTCTTGTATATGTAGAGAACCAAATCAACTACACACCCACTCTAATAACTGTCTGCCTGTCAGTTAAATTAGAAAAAAATATGACTTCTGGTCAATCCATTAGGTTAAATACAGTACTTCATTTAATCTTATTTCTTTTATTATAATCTAGGTGGGCTTTAATCACTCTAGTAGATTTAAATTGCAGATAAATTAGTCTGAGCTTTTATTCTTGCAGTATAGTTTTATTTTTTATTTGTATTTTTACAAATTATAGTAACAATACACTAGTTGATTATTCAACCTGTGGTTACTATTACCTAATAAAATTATTAATAAAGATATGAGCAAGGCCTTACCTTAATACCAAAAAAAAAAAAAATTTAAAATATAGTTATATCTAAACCCTAACCTTAACATTAACAGTAAAATTTTTTAGTTGGTGGTTCTAGGGTTCTATAAGTGCTTTTGGTTTGTTTATATGGAAGATCATCATATAATTACATGAATTTCAGCATCATCCCTGACAAAAAATATTAATCTATAGATAAATGCTACTAAAAAAAACAAGATTTTAGGCTTGAATTTTTAAGGTTGAATTTATTTGTTTAAAGTTTCAAAAGCCAGAAATTTTCTTTAATAGTACTTAAATACAAACAAAAGGTTATTACTCTTTATATTGCTTTTGTATATATTTAAATAAGTCACATATAAAATATTTTGGTTTACTAATAATAAAATATGGCTTAGTCTTTTATAATATCTTAGAGGTTTAATCTTTATTAAGTTTAACTTTCTTAAAGTTTCAAATTTATCAGGTTTCACAGAGTTTTGCTGCTTCACCAAAGTTTTGCTATTTAACATAGTTCTGTCTGGTTTCGTCTTTCACCAGATTTAGTTTTGTCTTCACTATTTGTAAAAAATAGTTTTATCTGTCAACACTAGTTTATAAGTAAAATTTAAGCAAAATTTGCTTTCTAGATTTATTTAACAATAAAGATATCATCTGTTTAACTTTAGATATTATTTTGCAAATTCTCTAGCATTTGAAGATTTTTGTCATGAAATTTCAAGAGTTGTCAAAATAAAACTAAAAAAATCTTGACTATAAAGTTAGCTAATTTTTTTATAATTTTTATTATTCTTTCTATAAAACAGTAAATGTATCTATTTGTACAAAAGATTATGTAATACAGTCTGAGAATATACCAAATTTAGTAATTGCAGATCGCACCTTATTTAGTAATAATCATCCATCGGATTGGTCTAGATTTCTTTTCTAGATTAGTCCACGTGCTAGCTAAGTGACCAATAAAATAAAATTAAATACTGTATTATCAAATAGCTTTTTTTAAAAAATTTCTTTACAACAATTAATAAATAGCCTCCAATCAAGCAAGTATTTTAAAGTACAACTAGCTAGAACTAAATTTATGTCCGGATACTAACATATTATACAGTATCATCGTGCTTTGGAGGATACCTGGGCTGGATAAAAAGTATTATTATATAGCTATCCAAGATATATAATGATTTACCCAGGTAAGCCGGGTAAACTAATCATACCCGGATAAAGATTTTTTCGACGGATCCAATCTCTAATATCTAGTTGTAAAACATTGAAAACTGGCAAAACATAAAAAAAAATATACATTGAGAATATCTCAAGCCTTGTATACATCAGTCAGCACTTATACTGTAATACACTTTCCGACTCTTATACCATAAAGCATTATAACTAGAAAATGGTAAAATTTTAATCAAACATTACTAACATAGTTTATTTCAATTTTCATTAAATAAAAAAGTCAATGAAAATACAGAAATAAAAAAAAAAATCGACAAAAAAATATATATTGTATAATTATGATAGGACCGTGCTGTACATATTATTCGGGTGCCACCATACTTGTGAACTGAATAACACCCAGACAATTAAACACTTTATGTCTATCCTTTTAAACACCAATACCATTATGATAGCAATAATCAACATTAAATGTTCCATTAGTATGTCTCAGCTGATTTTGAATAAATAAATGTCTTAGCTTCTCGAGACGGATAATCCTACAGATGTACTTCAAAACTGTCATTTGAAAGGGTAATAAATTTGTGCGGCCAGAATAATGACAAATCCTATAATCGGATTACCAATAATTTTTTTAGTTAGCATTACCTTATTTTTACCAATTCCAATTTCATTTTATAGTGACGACCAAGACCGAATTTTCTAATGTCCATCTCTGTAAATTTTTGATAATATTTAAAAACTGCATTATCATTCGAAAACATAATAAAATAATCGTGATAATAATGTATCATTCACTATTCTTCCAACCCTGCCAATGTTACTGGTCCAGACACTTTGTACTTGAAGATGTCTTGTAGCTAATTTTATAATGATCAAGAATGATTGCAGAACCACTTTAAAATGTGTGTTCAAATTCAAAGCGAAGCTCCAAGTCAAAAGTGATGCGTTAACCCAGATTTCACCCCATTCCTGTCATTAATTAAAGGGAAGAAAAAAATCCTCAAACAAGCAATCGCAAATTGAACGAATTCTCTCTTCAAAAATTTAGTAATACGAACCAGTAAACCCTTTGCATCCTTTCTTGTTAAACGGCACTTTGAACGCGATAAGTTGACACTTCCAACTATAAAAAATGAATAAAGAAATAAATACATTTTAACAACTACTATAATGATGATAATAAATGAATAAAAAAAAACTATTAATGATAAATCAGAATCTAAGACGAAAATTATTATATGATTTGATTACGGCTTCGTGATAAAAATCATACATTTGCATAACACTAAAAATAATACCGGTTTGCTAAGAGATCGGGAAGTTGAATGTTAGATTTTAATAGAACTATACTAAACATAATACAGTACCTGGATGAAGACAAAATATTATTACTAATAATAAACTCTAATTGAAACAAGCAAATACTTAAATATATAAAATACTTATCCACACTATGTAACTTGATAAAAATGATTTACCATATCCTATCGTGAATAAGCACCACAGCCTCTACTCCATTTTATTAAATGTCAGATTCGAAATGGGATCTTTGGCCAAGCCAATTTCCACTAATCTGATGGGATAGAGGGTGTGGTGCTTATTCACGATAGGATACGGTAATTCTTATATAAAAATGCTAATAAGTACGATATATATACCCGGGTAGTCAAAAGTCACTATATGCTCCCTTTTTTTAAGTGGCCTTATATATAGAAATTAAGATGATTATTTATGCAAAATATCATTTTGTATAAATAATTATCTTGATTTCTATATATAGGGCCACTTAAAAAAGGAAACTTTGAACACCCGGGGTATATGTCTAGATAAGAACCACATAAAATTACAGTTCCTGTTGATCTGTTTCCAAATTTTCTAGACAATCTTGATCGTTAAGCTCATGATCCGCATCGAATAAGCATCTGACTTCTTGTAGTATTTCTAACAATTTTTTTTGAATTTTCGACTTTATTCTAGAGTATTTCTTTTGGGCACTTTCACCAAGCTGTTCAAGAAGAATTTCTATCTTAATCAAGATATCTTTTTTCTTCATATTTTTTTCATTTTTCTAAGCATCGGCTTCTTGTTTAGTAATCGGTATTGGACTAAAATAAAATGAATCATTTTTATTAATAAATTTTTCAGTAATAAACTTTTGTCGAGCTATTTTTGCTGAACTTGTAAAATCTTTTAAATTCTTATCCAATTCATATTCTTCGCCTAAACTTCGACAAACATCTCTCAGGTTTACTGGGTTTACGAATTCAAGACTTCGCAGAAGAGCGCAAAATCTTTGACATTCCACGGTTGAATCTGGATAAGTTCTTGGCTCTGACAAGTGACAATTGTTATATCTGATTACATTAAATAAGGTATTTTTAAGCTAAAATGGATTATCAGTTTTAAATTTATGAAGTTTCAATTAATTAATTAACTAATTAGCTCAATTTACCTTGAAAAATTTTTTACAGTTACGCACTGCAATCTTCCAATGACGATCTTGTGGAATAGGAGGTATTAAAGCTTTTAAAGCTTTATTTATTTCCTCTATAATTGCATCTAGTCCCTGATGTTGTTCATAAATCCCAGACCGAGAAATGATACAATTTCTTTCCACAATATCACGTATTTTAGGACGAAGTTGCATCAATTGAACCTCATCAGCAATGGTAAATGGGGTGACGCCTCACAGACCAAATAGGAGAAAATGCTCTTTTTGCAGCCCTTTTCAAAGACGGATCGTTGATTCTTATGGCCTTCTGATAATTGACAATTGCTTGAAGGTATACGAACGTCTATTATTATGACAAAAAAAAACTCTGTTAATATATAAATAATATTAATTAACTATACAATTTCTTATTATTATAAAAACTTTTAGAATATAAAAAGAAGTTTATAAATTAAGAATAAAATAACTAGTATCAGCCTGCTCATATTTTATATAGTAAAGCGGATCTTGCTGTTTTTTAACCCAAGCAAGATATCCCTTAACTGATGGGTTTAGACGATTTTTTACATATGGCCACAAAAGTTCCATAGCCATTGCTTGACGGTATATAACATAAATAGAATCCCAAGACTTATGATGATCAGCACATTTTTTAAAATATCCGAGTTGACTTTTGCTTTGATAACCTTGGCACATTGCAAATCGCCTTAGATCTATTTCCCTATTTAAAAATAAACAAATATTGTAATAAAAAAAAACATAATAAAAATAAAATCAAAAAATAAGTTAAAAAAAAAATAAACAAATAAAATAAAAATGCCGAAATAAAAAGAGAAATTCTATTTACACCCAGGTGGAAATAGAATTTTCCAAATAAAAAATAATTTTAATCAAATGCTAATTTTACCAGTTCAATTCTATATAAGCACGAAGCATATTCATCTCTTCATGTAATTGTCCAGATATTAGAACCAACCAAGGAAACTTTTCCTTCAACTTGGTAGCATAACGATATGGATGCCATCACATACCACTACTATCCATTTACGAATTTCATCCTTAATACCTGATATTTTCTCTATATACAAAAGTATTTGTTCAACACTTGTGATCGAATTAGGATTAAGGTTAATCGGATCAGGAATATAGATTTCGGGAACATTAACCACTTGATCGGAAATTCGTTGGGTAAGGCTGATCCTAGGAGTGCACGTAGTAACTTGCTCATCATCAATTCTATATGGTTTAAAACTAAGTGAATTAGCTAATTTTTCATTTATATTATTTTTGACTTCAACCGCCTTCTCTTTTTGAATTTCGGCCAATGTTGGCAATTGTGTTCGCAACCTGAACAATTTTTTTTCGATTCTCAATATTCTGACGTTTGCAACTAGGACAAAATTTTGCCTTAGTAGCATTATTTGATGTAGATGCTACAAGAGAATCGATTATGTTAGTAGAAGACTTTTCTTCAGATAATAATGTAAGAATTTTGGTCAAATAAGCATATAGCTCCTCATTAAAGATTCATTGCATTTGTGGACTGATGTCAAAAAGTTCTTCGTATTGAGACCTGTTAAGAGAACTACTTGTCCAAGATAAATTAGTATGTTGAAATTTAATCTGCGATGACATATTAAAAGTAATAAAACAGGTAACAATATGGTAAATAACTGTGTTAAATCTCCGATCATGATAATTTTTTTGTCTCTTTTGTTCATTATCAAACGTGAGAAATAAAAGACCTTAGGGCAATGGTTCTTCATGTTTTGAAAGTTCTTCCAGCCATTTTTGGAATCTATAATAACTCCCTGAACTTGTGATGTGGTTATCGATGTTAATGACCATCTTTGATCTGCAATTGAATATTTGATGGCTGAGATAGCGAGTTGGATTTTGGACACATATTTTTCATGCTGAGCCCCATACATCGAGTCAACTGCAACAACAGTTTTGAAAAGTTTTTCTTGACTTGAGGTGTTGGTGGCTTGATTGTTTTGAACCAAAGTTTCAACAGAATTAACCACTACTTGATTACGTCTACTCAACCATTCACGCGGATTATACACAATAAGACTCTCTAAAGAAAACCTATTGCTGTTCTGAATTAATAAATCTATAAAATATATATTAAAAAAAAAATTATAAATATAATGAGCAAGAATCAAAAATTCAAAGAATAAACCTACTAATATTATCAAAAAACTACTCGCGTTCCGCTTTCGCTATTTCAATAAATGAATCAATACATTTCTGTCTACTAGAAAATCTTGAGTTCCATTGTTCAGTAAGAATTTTATTCTTTTCATACTGATCTTCATACAATCTTTGGAACACATTCGTCTGTTTCTTGACTTCTTCCAATTCTTTTTTTAATTTTTTTTCTTCTACCTCTTGCTCAGCTAAATATTGATATGCTCGTTCAACTTTGTTGCAAAGTTCTCTATTTTTTACTTGAGCACTTTTCAACCCCTTTTTAATTCTCTCAAGCTTATTAGTTAGGTTAATATTCGCCAGTTGCGAACTTTCTAAAAGCTTTTTAGTTCTCTTAATTTCAGCCTTTAGATCAATATTTTCTCTTTAAGCACTTTCAAAAAGCCTTAGATCTTCCGTTAGAATAGTCTGAGTAGTATCAATTCAGGAATGTTTATTTTCTTGAACAAAACCTGAAAGAGATTCATAAAACTGGTCAGATGTGACGATTTGATTATAATGTGTTTGACAAAGCGAATGGAAATCTAAAGAGTAATTAGTAAGTTCAGGAAAGTAATTATGAAAAAGTAAGATTTTCTCAGCTGCTTTCGGGCCATTTGCTTTCCACATTTTTTGTTCTCTCATTTCGCAAATGCTTAATCCAGCACCTCTATAGATCTCAACTAAATCTGCGAAAATACATTTAAGATCCTTCACTGTTTGTTTCTGGTGTTCTGACACTACAAGAAAGATCGTTTAATTAACAAGAGCATTCAATAAGACTAACAAAGACGCAAAGAAACTCTTGCTTTTAAAGTCTCATTTACTTTTTTTAGAATAAGTTACTTTGAGTGATTAATTGGGATGATCGAAAGTGGACGTTTTAAACTAACTAATAGTATATCGTTTGGTAGCAGACGAATATATAAAATATCGTATAACCTTCAGGGAGAAAAGACCGTAAAGAAAAACGTGATAGAGCCAATCAAATTTGCGATTTGCACGTGGATTATTCTAGAACCGATCTAGAACCCGATTTTCAAATTTGGTATATTCCCAGACTATAATATTAATTGATGTTCTATGTATATTCAACTAATCAAAATTAATCACTGGTCAACATATATATAAAACTTTAAACAAAGTTTTCTTAATAACTACCAGACAAAGTTCTATAAAAATTTTTAATTTATATATAGTGTATCATATATAGATATTATTTTGCAAATTTGTATAATATACAAATAAAAATAATTTGTATAAAACAATAAATTGAGCACCACTTAAAGTTGGTAGCAGGAATAGTTTATACCAAAATCTTGCAAGAAATTTTTTATTAATATTCAAAAGGTGGTTTTATAAAAGAAAGCATATTACACCTCATCATGTAATTTGATTAGCATTCTTATTATTATGTATATATACAGTATACAAAAAAATTTTTAACTTTTTTATTTTAATTCTATATATTCATACAATTAAGATAAAAAAAACTTTATTAATTTTGTCTGTTGATTATCAAAAAAAGTTTAGAAAAATCTTTCTGGTCTATTAATAAATTAAATGTTTTTAAATTTTTTAAAACTTTGAGTAAAAATTTTTTTACTATTTGGCTAAATTCATTAAGTTTTTTTATTTTAGTTCTATAAATATATAGAATTAAAAAAATTATTTTGTTATAGAACAGTTTTATTTTATTAGTTATTATTTTATCTTAATATTATTTTATTATTTTGATATTTGTATTTTATTAGTTATTAGTTATTATTATATTTATCTTAGAAAAGAATTTAAAAGACATGTATAATGATTAGTCTTAATGCTTAGTGATTAATGATTAGCAATTATACTTAGTAATTAACCATTAGTGATTATACTTAGCGATTAACAATTAATGATTACACTTAGCAATTAGCAATTATGTTTAGTGTTTAGCAATTAGCAATTAATGCTTAACGCTTAACAATCAGTAATTATAATTAGCACTTAGCATTAAGTAAACTATGCTTAGCTGCAATGATTAGTATAGCTCTAAAGATATAAAAAGGCTATAAATTTTTCAAATTAACATTAGACCTGTTACTGTCCACCTTAGATCTAGATTTACCTCTTCTCTAAATTCTCTCTTGTAATATTATAAGATTCTTTAGAAATAAAAACCTAAAGTAGCCTATCTTATTTATCTTTAATAAATATATATTTTATCTCTAAACTATTGTCTGCCTAAACTACCACAAACAGAAGGGTATAGTTTCTAAAAAAAAGTAGAAATTATACTTATTTGTTTGACACCACTATAAACCTGTGAAGGATCTCTGTAGCCATGTCCATGTCAGTGTTATAGTACTGCTATTAAAAAGGCTATAGTACTGTAACAATTTAATTTGAATAATTAGCATCAAGAAAGCTTTGCTAAAAGAAATAACTTGTTTTATTTATCTGTAAATTAAGTTGAATTTTTTTTAATACTTTGAAGTTTTCTTGACAATTAACTAAATTTGATGAATTTTTTTTATTTTAATTAATAATTCTTTAGTAAACTGAAGAATTCTCATAGTATAACACAACATAGTTCTATAAATAAATTATATAAACAGAAATAGAAGAATATTAAATCATCTTTAGACTTCTAACAAAAGTTGTAAAGCTTACCAAGATGCATTTAATAGTGGTAAGAATATTAAAATTGGTTTGTAGTTCTTGAGAATTCTTTTAAAAACTTTTGTCAACATATAAAATTTCTTTAAAGAAAATTAATTTTTTAAAGAGATTTTATATAGTCAGCAAAAGGTTTTTTAAAATTTTTTTAAGAACCACCAAGCACAATTTTTGGTTTTGTTTCTTCTTGAATCTTGTTTCGCGATTTTGTTTTTATAAAATCTAGAATGTCTTGTCTTTTGCTTCTTTTTTTCGTTTCTTTTCTGATTTTTCTTTTTTCTTTTCTTGTCTAAATGCTGTAGATTCAACAAATATCTTAAACTGAAATATTAGAGTTTTTAGTACTTTTTGGTTCTGCTGCCTTTGTCAAGTTTTTCTTTGTTCTTGAAGTCTTTTACTCCAATCTAGATTTAACATCGACTTTATTTCAGCAGCTTGCTTTTTCC
>CAJVPZ010001056.1:0-15773 GCA_910592135.1 Racocetra fulgida | reverse complement strand
AACTATATAATTAACCTAACCTATCTATATGTATTTTGAGTTCCTGATAAACTGTTTTAATTTTGGAAAATATTATATAACTTTCTAATTGCTATTGTATCTTGGATCCAAATAAGCAATTCTTTTGCACATTCTAGATTCTTTTCTATAAATAGAAATTGTTGAGGTTTAGGATTATTTTTGCTTCTCTTTTATTTTTAATATACTTGATACAATACCAAGAATAACCAAACTTGTACCATTCAAGAGAATTCGATTTACAGGTTCATAATAGATAATATAAAGAGTAGCAACTTCAGCTGGTCTTATACTCAATATCATAATTATATCTGCAAGATCTTGAATAGTAAAGATTTTAATAGTATTGATATTTTGAATTCTTCTAAGTTCTTTCTCTAAGAAAAAATGTTTAGAAGTTTTAGGTGGATTAGGTAATTGCTTTTCAAGTTGACTTTTTTGAATGTTGTTAAAAGCTTAAGTAATTTAGCATATATATCAATTTGCTCAGAACCAACCCCAGCTTTGCTAACTTTTTACAAAATTTTGAAATACAAGAACTGGCTGCTACAATTGCTTCATCTGTATTATTTTTTAGCACAGTTAAGTCTAAAACATATAACCAAATATTCTACATATCTTTAGTTTTTGTATAATATTGAGCTCTTTCTTTAATAGTAAGTTTTTTTTCTTTTTTGTCTGGTATAAGAGCTTTTATTTAATTGTTTTGAATAGACGTTGGCGAAGAGCTTATTTTACATTTTTACAAGCCTTCCAATCGGGTAACATAGTATCAAACTCATTAGTATAAGCATATAATTGAAGCAGATTTGATTTAGTTAATGGATTATATTTATTAAAGATCTGATCTATAATAAAGATAAAGCTATTAGTTTTGGGTTTTTTAGTTTTTTGAACAGTTGTTATAATAGATATATAAATAATATATATTAATAAATAGATTGTGATTATAAACTAATCTATTTATTTTTTTAAATTAAAATTAATTACTCTGCTTTTATATATAATATATTAAAATTAAATAAATTGTAGTTGAAATAATTTTATTAAAAAAAAGACATAAGTAAAGTACAAGATCGATTAAAGGTTTGAAATTGATAGCTCTATATAATAAGATTGTATAAAATATAGTAGATATTAAAGAAGATATAGCATTGTTTAAAGAGATTATTAGAAAAATAACCAATATATATCTTAGCTATATGATTAAAATTTATACTTCTAATCTATTAGATAAGTCAGATATATTATTCTCAAATATAGCAAGTTTTTCACACAACTCAGTCTGTTTTTTTTGATAATAGTTAAGAGCTGTGACATTTATTATATAATATTTTTTATTAAGAAGGTTATTTCTCTTCCCTCATATCATATCATATCATATATAAAATATATATGGAGCCATTGCAGTAGATAGGGTCCAAACTTTTCAGAAATCAAAATTGAGTTTTTGTAAGATTTGAATAAATTTCAAGACAGGCTACATTTTTTGATTATAAATGGAAATTGATTTGCTTAATAAAAAAATTGAAATATTTATAAAAATTGTTTTAGAAGATTTGTATATCACAAGATTATCTGATATAACTAACCAATCAAATCACAGAATTTTTGATTGACTCAGATCAGTCTAAACAAAATAAACATGATTTTTTCAAAATTATATATTTCTGAGGTTTAGTCCTTTCTACTGCAATGGCCCTATATGATATTATACCTAGCTACCTTCCTCCCTCTCTAAAAATATTACATAATATCTGTCAGTGCTCTAACTCTTCTATAATATTTTTCAAAATATTTTATATACATGCTATATGAGAAAATAGTTGGTATACTACATTCACCATATAGAATATGCAGTAGAATTTTCTAATAAAGAGCACATTCTTCTTGATGATAGCAACCTTTTCTACAAATATACCTATCAATAAAAATATATAAGCAAAAATAAAATCCTATAGCTAATATTAATAATTAATAACTTTTAATTTTGCATATATGAAATAATTATTTTTCGAATTAAACTTTTTGTAATAATATTTATATAAGCAAATTTAATATTACTACATATACTTTTTGTCAAAGCAAACAATGCATATATACAAATCAATAAAATAAGTTTATCTAATAAAGCAAAAAAATGTCTTTATGAATTATTACAACAACAGTGCTTAAATCAAAAGTTGACCAAATATAGTGAAGCAAAAAGATTCTTTATAGGTTTAATGAATCTTGATTATAAATCTGGCCATAAAGAACATACATTTTATAAATACTAGCTTGCATCTAATGGTCATATCAGCTCTTCTGATAGAAACAATATGGCAGTTTTAGAAGCATGTTAATCTGAAGAAATCTATTTCTAATATATTATTCGAGTAGTAGGAAAAGGTTATATAGTGATTGATCATCCTAGTGAAGTTTATGGATATCTGATACTAATGAATATATTGATGGTAACCAACCTCTTTGCTTAAGAATTGATATTGATACAAGGCAAAAGCCTGATTCAGATAATCTTAAACTTCATTCTCTAGATAGTGAAAAAATTACTTGTAAAGATCTGATATCTCGAATTTTAGTTGCTTGCGCAAATACATTATATTTTATATTGGGTTGCATAATTATTAAATAAGTTTGCTTTGGCAAGTTCATCAAATATAAATAAATGTAGTTGGTATATTATTTATCCCTATACTTGATTTATTGATTATTATGACCTTAAAGGTTTTGTAGAAAAAATCATTGAATTGATTGGAGAACCTTATTTTAAATTTATTAATATTAGATTTTATAAAATCTACTTTAATCTTCAGCTTTTTGGATCTGCAAAATAAGGATGTATCAAAAGACTAGCTATTTTTTTTTTTTTTAACTAGCCTCTTTGGCGTAGAGGTTTTTATTCAAGTATAATAGGCAGAGAGCTTACAACAGAACACCAATTATATTAGAGAATACAACTAGCCACACATACACTTTTTGAGTGCCTATTTAAGTAGTCTGCATATAGATAACTGTATACTATAGGTTCTATATTAGCTGTCATACCTATAACCCAACTAGAGGATTACTTATTTAAACCCTCTGTAACATATACTGCCCTCTTGTGTCACTAGAACACTCTGTTACATTTGTCAATCAAGAGTTCTGAATGTGTACTATAGCCTTAGGACTAATTTATCCTTGAAGCATCGTTGCTAGAGCTTTCTGTATCCACAATCTGACTAACCTAGACTTTCGGTAACTTACGCCAAGTTTGAGAATGAGTACTTGCTAGCCGAAGCCACCACCATTACTTACTACTGCCTTTGTAGAGTTTACCCAAACCCCAGCACCCACTTTACAGACTGTTTATCATTTCACCAGTCCCCAAATTTTCAATCCAGATAGCACAGAAGGGCAGACCCCTTCTTCAGAATACACCGATGGCCTGGCTGATATGATGCCTTGCCGAACACCTTGGTCCCATCCAGTTTCTGGATCTTTGGTGATAATCCTTTATATAGCGCTATTGAAAATTCGTGCTACCTCTCTACTCAGGACTTGCCAAGCAGAATTTCGTGTACTTCAGCCCTTGGATTTACACAAACACTTCACTTGGATTTCATGTAATTCTTGCGTCACACTATAGTTTCACATTCTTCCAGTACAAGCTGGTATGATCAAAGCTACAGATTCGATTATCCATTAGATTATACACAGTCTGCTATAACACATTCTGTAAAATTCAAATTTCGTCATTAGTGGGATTCGAATTCTTGTCCTGCCGCTTGGGGGTGTGACAACTTACCAACTTTACTAAGTTGTTACACTCTTAACTAGCTATTTCTTCTGTTAAAAACAGATAAAATATTTAGAAGATTATTTGGTTTAACTGAAATCAGATTATTCAGAAATCTGATCACATACTTTTTTTCTGAAAAGTTAGTAAAAGAAAAATTCTAACCTATCAACAATGAAAATACCTTAGTTAAAGGCACTAATATGGTTATTGAAAAATATAAGTAGCTTCAGATTGGAAGAATTGAGAAGAGATTCATCAACTTTCAAGTACAGTTAGACCTCCCTAAATGTACGTCATCGGGACCTGCTATAGAGCATGCATTTAGAGAGGGCTACAATTAAAGAACACTAATAAAATCACTATGTAACTATTATCATGTGATAAATGTGTCTTTAATTGTCTAGAATAATGGATTTGATTGGTTGATAATTACGTAAATGTATTTATAGAGGGAGTTTTTATAAAAGTGGCTAAACAATTAGCATGTATTTACAGAATAAAGAACATGCATTTATCTATAAGTCCCACTATAAGCCCAGGCTTATATCATGCATTTAGGGGGTGCTGCATTTAGGAAGGATACATTTAGAGAGGTCTGGCTGTACAATCTGTTAAAAAATGCCCTATATGTGGTATTAAACTCTATAAATTTATTTGAAAAAATAGAGATTTTATACTTAAGTATTATCGTCAAAAACAATACAAACCAGAACACAAGGGCCTTAGCTTTAGCAAAGTATCAGATAAAGTTGAGCCTAAAGAAAAGTTTAAGAAGTAGAGATTATGCAAAAGATTACCTAAAGCTCTATCAATTTCACAACAATTTTTTGAATTACTTAGAGAAAATATTAATGTAAAAGAAATAAAAAATGCCTTAGATGTTTTTTTAGATTTTTTAAATGAAGAACCTAGTACAACTCTTATTTAATCTACTGTGTGTATTGAAAAAACAAAAATATTAAGAAAAATTTTGGCATCTTTAGCTCAAAGTAGTGCTAATTTACTTTTTACTATGTGGATTTTATATCGTAAAACCTTTAGTAATAAATCTGAAGCTAAACTTAAAGAATTAGAAAATTTTAATTTCAAAGTAAAGCAATATTAGTATATTGTAGTCGACTTAAAGACATGTAAGTAGAATCTTATTATTGTACAAGTTGAAAGTATTCTTCATCTTGATATTCAAGAAGTTGTTCCTATATAGCAATTTTAGATGAAGCGAATACTACTATGCGTCAAATGGCTAGTAGAATTCATGCTCAAGAATCTTTTAATATTATATATGATTTGTTAAATATAGCTACTCATATTGTTGCTATAGATGCTTTTGCAAATAATTCAACTTTAGCTTTCTTAAAAATCCTATTGAGATGAAAATGTTCAAGTTATTAATAACAAATATTAACTATATAAAAAGGTAATTGTTAAATTTCTTTATAATTCAGATAAAGGTTCAGAAGCTATATGTAAAGGCCTTAGAATGCTCCAAGAAGGTAAGCATGTTGTATTTGTTATAATATTTTGTAAAAAAGTTCAAGCTTTAGCTAATCAAGCATCTAAGTTGCAAAAACCTGACAATTCATTTATTTTATCACAAGTTTATTTTGGCCAAATAGATGAAAAATAATGCTAAGATAATTTTGCTTATATTAATATTATCTGAAGTGCTCTTGATTGTATAATTTATATAAACACTGTGAAAGCTAGCATCTTCTTTGAAATTTCTAGTTATTTTGATGCAGTTATAGGAATTAACATTTCAGTCTATGTTGAAGTATTTGCTTAAATGTTGTTCAGAATCTGTGACTATTCATTACATATGGTTTCCCTTTATTATAGCAAAAAATTTGATATTTTTAATAAACCATATCAAAAGTTCATTTAAGCTGAACTTTCAGCATTAAGACCTAAAGACTTACCAACAATAATAAAAGGCTAGTATATATAAGATAAAATTGCTTATTGTTATGTACTTAATTTATCTTTAGCAATAGAAATCTATATCGAAGTTGAATATCAAAGACACTTATTTGCTAAATATTTTTCTAAGATTCTTTGCAGTCTTATTGCTAGTACTGGAGCAATACTTGAATTAATTTTGGTAAAAGATACTAAAAAGTTGATAAGAATAAAATTTCTCATACTATTAAGAATATTGAGAAAAAGATTAAAAGCTCAAATGCAGAATCAATAGCTAATGCTCCAAATATTAGTTCTGATAAAGCTAAAATTCTTAAACAAAACCTTATATACTTTTTTACTGATAACATGACTTTGCAACAACATTATCTGTAAAAAATATATACTTCAGATAATATTAGAGGTAAAGATGATATTAGGAACTGGAGTATGAATAATGATGATTAGGTTAAGCTTTGTGGTATTGATTTTGTATTAAGATATAATAATTCTGAACCTTTATAATATTTTAGAAGACTGGTGTATTTTAGAAAGCAAAATTCTAATACAACAAATTCTATAAAAAATCTGGAAGTTAAAAAAGAAATATAATAAAAAGATTCAAACAAATCTATTGATCCATCCTTAGTCAATTTACATAAATTTTATTTAGTAAAACAATAGAAGATAATATATAATCTTGTCTAATCATTAGGCTTCAAAGATATAAATAATACAAATATTCTTTCTGATGATGATGTAGCTAAGACTTTTGAGCATTTATAGGAAAAAATCATTAAAATTCAAGAAGATGCATTGTTACTCTTTAACTTTAAGACGAGAGCTAAAGGAGTATCTGACTTTAATGCTACAATAAAGTTCATTAATACAATATTAAGTAATTGGTGTAATTATATTATCAAAAGTGAACAAAAGCTTTTGAAGCCAAAAGATCAATGAGTATGAAAGTGCACTTATTGGATTTATCGTGTACCAAAAAATGGAGCTAGTTTTGAAACTCAAGAAAGAATAAAGCTATAAAGTTGAATGATTCTAATTATTGCTTTCAAATCTGATTCTTCTATCATATAAATTTGAATTAGTCAATGAAACTCGGAAACTTTTTGATTTAATATTCATTACCACTAATATTATTATTTTAAAATCCAGTATTGAGATTTGTAAAGAAAGTTCTTATAATAATATAATTAAGAAATTTATATCAAAATTATCACAATTGTCTTCTTTAGTATTAACTCAGATTTAATTAAATGATTCTAAGCAATTCAAATATTATCAAAATCAAGAAAGAAATATCTGAATCTTTAATTTCTTTATCTTTAAAATATCTTATTAAAAATGAATCTGATATTGATACTCTTATCTTTCATTTACAAGAAAAATTTCAAATATTGAAAGAAAAATTAGGACAATAGCAAACCAAGATTATCTTTGAAATATAGGATAATTATAATTACTGAAAAAAGAGTATGAGAGTATAGATAAAGCTGATTTCTTGGAATATAAGCACAATTTTGAGGCTAAAAATGAAGGTTCCTACCACTTTACACAAAAAAAATTACAAAAATACTCTTTAGCCCTTATTGAATATGTGTAATATATCTTTCAAGATAATAATATTATATAGTTAAGTAGTAATTTCTGAAAAAAAGAGATTGCTATATTCATTTAGTTATTCATCTCAGGTAAGGAGATTTTTGTCACTTCTTACAAATAAGTACAGGAAAAAATTTAAAAAAAAAAGTAATACTTTGATACCTAGATTATATAAAGAAATTTTTATGTTATGCAATTTTGATTAAGATAAATTTTAGATAAGTATTTCTGCTATATGAAGTACATATTCAATAATCATTTTTGTATTATCTAATTTAGATATCAATAAAAATAATACTTCAAGGTATCAATAAAAATGATATCGAAAAAAATGATCTTTCAAAGTTTTCGAATTAATAATACCCAAAGTTTCATTTTCTAATTATAAATAGTGTTTACAGTTTTTAATATATATTTAATAATAATATCACAAAGTTTTTTTTTGAATGTTAATGATGAGACCATGTCTCTATCTTTATTGAAATTTAATTCGATTTTCTTACAATGAAAAGAATATATTTAAACTCCATATTCTAAGATAATAAGAAAAGAAACTTAGACTAGTTTATCTGCAGCCTAAACCAAGATATTTCAAAGTTTATTATTAATATATATAGTGATATTCCAAAGTTTTCAATATAGCAATATCCCAAAGTTTTTGATATAGTGATATTCTGAAATATATAAAAATATAATTTAAATATTAATATAAGCTAACTAAAGACTAAAAAAAGATGATACCTCCAAGGTTTAATTATTATAGAAAGATATATAATATATAAAATTATGCTTTAGGATATTATACAAATAGGCATTGAAAAAAAGTAATATCCTAAGGTATAATTATTACAGAAAGATATATAATATATAAAATTATATTTTGGTATATTATATTTTTTAATATATATTTGATAATGATATCTTAAAGTTTTCGATCGAAAAAAAGTAATACTCCAAGTTAAAATTATTACAGAAAGATATATAATATATAAAATTATGCCTTGGGTTAACCAGAAATATATCAGAAATGATAACAATTTGGCATTATATGCTTTATTATTAAAAGATAATTAAATAAATTATATAAAGCTAACAATTACTAACAATTCAGCACTATATACCCATGACTACTAGTTAGCATACATTATATTGCATATAGATAATGTTAAAATTTTACTTTGAGTGACTACTAAGTAGGAATAAATGATAACATATGTATAATATTATCATTATTCAAATGATAACAGATTTGTAAACTAATCATCACTTGAATAATTCTACAAATGATGATATATAATTGAATATATCATCAAATATATTTTTTTGCTTAATCTACTGACGATAAATTTATGCTTGCATTATCGGTGATATAATAGTAATCACATTATTACTCAAATGATAATAAATTTATACTTGTGTTGTCAATTATATATAATTTTAATATGACACTTCATAGGTGTTTGTACTTGATTGTATCACCATTTGAGTAATGATAAAATTTAATTACATTATTATTCATATGTGTTAGAGTGACAACAAAAAATTGATTGCATTGTTATAAGTAGATGACAAAAACAAATTGATCATGTCATCATACATAGGTAACAGTCTAATGTAAATAGTTAACAATATATACTGTATATATTAACTACTCCACTGGTAATCATCACCAGTATATAATTAACCAATTAATTTGTATCAATTTTGTATAACAAAAAAAATTACTTGCAAAATTTTACTATAACTTTTACTTAACCCCAACATTATATTCTTACCTTTACTCTAATACTAAAAGAATTAAATTTTTGTTTTAATCACTGGTGATGATTACCAGTATTAATATATAGTAATTATATTAATTTTGTAAAGAAGTTGACTGTATACAGTCATAACTGAGTTATATTCTCATGTTTAAGCAAAATAAATTTCTTTTTTTCATATGTTTTATATGTTTTATATATTGAGTTATATCCCTACCTTAGTTATATCTCCAAAAATGTTCTGGAAAAAAGGGGTGATATAACCCAGATTTTTAAATTTACAAAAACTATATAACAAACCTTTTTAATTTAACATATATATATCATTCGGAATTGGGCAAAAATTAAAAACTCCGAATTACTATGACGCATTTATTAAACTGATAAAAATATAATTATCACGTCAAACCCATCTTCCCACCTTAAAACCCATCTTTCGACCTTAAAACCCATCTCCTTTTACTGTTAAAGTTCATTTCTTTTTACATTAAAATTCATCTCTTCTTATAAATATACTTATAGTCAAATGATTTGCCTCACGTTCATAACTATGTCATAAATTTAGAATTTAGAGTAGTGTAAAAAGTCGCAGTATTTATTATTTGTCGGGGATGATGCTGAAACAAGATGATGCTGAAACGTGGGGGTCTCAATTTAGAAATATAAACCCTACTAAAATCCACCTATACTTTTTTATTATAAACACTAGCCCTAAACCCTAACTTAACTACAAAAAAAAAGCTAAAAAAACATTCCCCCAAAAATTTAAATTTTCATATTAAATAAGTCAATGTTTCAGCATCATCTTGTTTCAGCATCATCCCCGACATTATTTAAACTAATAAAAAATCTTATTGTAAAAAATACGTCCCGTACGCCATTAAAGTTAACTGGTTAAATTAAATAATTCTGATATTAGTAATAATATATTATATTATCCTGATCCGTTGGGAATTAGCGGAAACTTCGAAGTTTTTTTTTGACGTTATTGGGTTGATTTTTATAAAATATAAAACCTAGAAAATTTTTTACGTATAAGAATGTATTCAAGTCTGAAGCTCTCTCCTACAAAAAATTAAACATTTGATAACAAGAGTTAACAGATGATTGTACAATGAGCTCCGAACGGAGCTCAAGGGTGGTAGGCCACGGCGTCAGGCGTAACCTGACTCAACAGCTTGAGCGAGATGTTCTCGTCCCATTCCCATTATGTATTGCTGACGCACCAACTATTTATTATTGACGTACCCTAATGTACTAACCCCGAAAATAAAGCAAGGGCTCTTAAGCACTCGGACAATTTCTGCCGCATTTGCTTGCATAAATCCTGTACACAACGCAGCCTGTTGTGCAACTGCCAATCCGCGCCCCTCAAGTCAATCTACCTAACTATAGTAATAAAATCTCGGCCACAACGTTTTGTTTTTTTTTTTTTTTAAAAAAAAAAAAAAAAAACCATAAAGGCGTTCTATTTTAACTTTGGGGTCTCTATTCCCTGACCCCAATTATTTTTTAAAGTGGCTATTTGTAATGAAGGAAAAACCACAAATAGAAATAGATGGTATCCGCATATAGTTACCAAATAATTTGTAAAGTTTGTAGTCACAAGCAATTCCCGCAAGAAAATACATGTTATGGTCCTTGGTATCTCTGGCTGTGCGCGATTCGTTCATACGTAGCATGTGCATCTCGTATGTTTTATCGTTAATTGTTATATATTAAATTCGGGTATGCAATGTCACGTGATTGACATTGGTTTAAATGTTTTACTAAGTGCCAGTTAGTCTTATCGAAAATGTCGCGTCCGACTGAAGAAAGAAATCAAGATGCCACTGTATACATTGGAAACCTTGACGAACGCTGTACAGAAGCATTGATTTGGGAGCTAATGCTTCAGGCTGGCCCAGTTGGTAAGTCTTATCCTTTTATCGGCTATTTTATCTTTTCTTTATACTGAAATAATTCTTTTTTTTGTAAAAGTTAACGTCCATTTACCGAAGGACCGTGTTACTCAAACGCATCAAGGTTATGGCTTTTGTGAGTATATGAGCGAAGAAGATGCTGATTATTCTATAAAAATAATGAATCAAATTAAACTATATGGAAAACCTATTCGTGTCAATAAGGTATGTTTAATCTGTATTGTCAATGGAAGCCACTGGAAGTCAAAATTAACAGTACTATTGGAACTTTTACTACTATAAAACCCATTGGAAGCAAAAAGTTGATAACACTACGTTTATGATTCTTATTTATGATTTCTATCTAACAGGCAACTTCTGATAAAAAGAACTTGGATGTTGGCGCTTCATTATTCATCGGCAATCTGGATCCCGATGTTGACGAGAAAATGCTATATGATACCTTTAGTGCATTCGGTGTTATTGTGCAGACTCCTAAGGTGCTTGCACTTCTTTGTGTGTTGTGTACGCCTGAACCTCGTTAATATCAGCCTAAACAATAATATGAATTACTATATTAAAATTATATCATTATATCAACTTTAATATGATTCCTCATTAATATCATTATTAACATGAATATAAAAGTGATCCAAATGGGTTGATATTAGCGAGGGTCAAGTGTATAAATTTTATATGTTAACTAATATGAACTTGATTTTCGTCTTTTTTTTTGCTTTTATAGATCGCAAGGGATCCAGATACTGGAAATAGTAAAGGGTATGGCTTTATTTCTTACGATAATTTTGATTCATCCGATGCTGCAATCGACGCTATGAACGGTCAATATTTGATGAATAAATCGATCACCGTATCATATGCATTCAAAAAGGATGGTAAAGGAGAGAGACATGGAAGTGCTGCTGGTATGTGTTGTCCAATAATTTTATCGACTACAATGATTGATCTTATGAATATAGTTAATTTTTTTGTACATGTTTCATTTTATAGAGCGTTTGTTGGCTGCACAAGCCAAAAAGAACCAAAGTTTACCGAACCGTCTCTTTGCTGACATTCGACCGCTAGCTCCTCAGCCAATTATAGCAGCACGACCAATCGCTCCTAATCCTCCAATCGTTAGTGCATTGTCACGACCTGTTGCATTACCATCACCAATGGGTCCTCCATCGAATATATATGGAGGATATCCCGCTCCTGGAACAACGAATCAATCACAATCCCCACCTAGGCCACCTGCTATGAACGGGACTAGGGTTACGACCCAAACCTTTTTCTAACTCATGACATTACATAGTCTGGATTTGGAAATCACATCATTTGGGATAATAACCATTCACAGTCAATAGTGTAAAATTCAAGACTCGATCAAATTTGTTAAATCAATGCTATTTTCATTAAAACTTCGTTATTTTTATTTTCAAATTAATAATTTAAGAGGGATATAACGACTAAGAGGTTACATTGAATAAAGTGATATACTACAGTAAGTCTAATTGTTATATCGAATACTCGTACAATATGCGGAAATTCTATTCTAACCTGGGTTAAAGTCACCCAAACTATTACTAATATTATCAATTTTAGGAACGTGACCGCCTTTATAACTTATCAGGCGACTTTAACCCGAGTGAAAATAGAATTTTTAGAAAATAAAAAATTTTTAACATCCCAATAAAATTCGAAGCGTAAACATTGTTGATCAGCTCTAATTGTTAATTAATAAATTAATTACCTGTAACTAGACCAGAATTTATAAGGGATCTCATTGCAAGTTAAGAGTAACTAATAAAAATTCAACAAAAAATTTATTTATGTTGTGCCTCAGACTAACGCTTGCCTCAGATGCAGATCGTCAGGTGAGGTGCGTAACCTATCGATAGGGATTGGAACCGCCTAAAATTTTTCTTACCGTTTAACTTTGCCGGCATTAAGATAATTCCGGCCCACTACCAACATAATTCTGCCCGGAATTATGGAGCTATTTTTAAACGGTTAAACGGTTCCAATCCTACCTATTGATCGGTCACCTGAGGTGCCTCAGTTGTAATCTGACGCATAATTGATTAATAATAAAAATTTTATTTTTAATAATTAATTACATATATATAATAGAGTGTTGCTAATTTTCACCCTAGGTGATGTCACCCGGTTGTGTTCTTGTGTAACCAAATCAAAGTGAGAAAAATAAAAATAAAAAAAAGTTTTAATAAAAATTTTGTTATAAAAATCATGCTTTGACTTCTAAGCAAAAATTTTTAACACCAAATTTTACGTATATTTAAGCTCTTTTACTTCAACCCAAGGCTAACCCTAACCTTTAACCATAAATTATTTTTTTTTAATAAAAATTTTATAATATCGGGTAATATTACTATGGGTGAAAATTAGTTATAACCTACATAATATACTGTAAAAGTCTGACTTGTGTACCCAGGGGTATTTCCCTAACTGATTTTAGTATAGCATGATGTATAAACCCAAATTTGGATGATCGACATTGTGGCTTAGCCAATTTAATAAAAAAAATTTTTTATACAGTTTAAAGTGCTTTGTATTTTTGTGATTTTTTGAAACTTACCAATTAATTTCACTCCAAAAAAAAAGCTAACAAAAGATCTTTGACTGCCTAGTCTTCTATTAAAATTAATCCCAAATAATTTCAATATCCAAAAAGTTTTATTAGAGACAAAGTTTATAAGAAATCTAAGATAGTTAAACCTATAATTTAAATATACAAAAGTATTTTAGTGTCAAAACCAAAGACAAACGATGCAAAACTAAGATCTAGTCTTTTTTTAGAAAAAGTTTAAACAAGTTTAAGTAGTGTTTATATGAAAAGCTGAGTAAAAAAAGATAAGTTAACTTGTTTTATATGCTTTAAATCTAAAGTTATATGTATTACAAATAAGTTAATTATTTTATAAGTTAAATTTTAATTATTTTAACTATTATAATTTAAAACACTAATAGGAATGATTTAGAATCAATTTAACAAAGTATATTTATTGAATAGATTAAGTAAAAATAATTTACATATATTTGAAAATAAAATTTATTAAGAAATATATAAGCAAATAGAGATTGTAATATCGTTAATATTTCATGTTCTAGTGGATAAAATTTGACAAAACTTATACCATTCAATTCGTCTCATTGAGACGAATCGAATAATATAAAATTCATCAAATTCTGACTGCTAGATCGTGAGATATCTTTGATTTAGTAAAGATTTTTTGAATATTATTGTAATTTTATAAAAAATTGATTGGCCAATTATTACATATACGGACATGACCAATTGTTTAATTTCATATGATCGATCATTCCCATACTTTTATTGGACAGATTTGTCCTGAGTCACAAATTTCAAGTTTGGAAGTTTGTATTACTACGATTGTCCATTATGCTTTTTAGTATTTTAGGTACATATATAGGGGGATATACCATATTAGCAGGATACATATATCAGACACGATTACTAATTGAGTAAAATTATGTGACTTCAGCTATCTCTGATTGATCACAATCATGTGAACTTTGATGATAATTTTTTTAACTACATAGATAAGTATTCTGATAAAAAAAATTTATAACAAATCTTTAACCAAGACACAAATCATCTTAAGCAAGACATCGGCTCTAGGGCTATATTGGCTTTAACAGCTCAATGATTTGCCTTTGGTTAATAAATATTGACTATAAAGTTTGTTAGTATACATTAGATCTATGAAAGTGGAACAGAAAAGGATGAATTAAAGCATTCATTTATTATTAAAAATCTGCCAATATGAATAATTATAGTGGAATATATATAGTTAATTATTATTAATAGAGTGGAATTGGTATTGAAAAAGATAAAAACAAGACATTTATTTTTATCAAATCTGTTAAAATATGTTATGCCAGATTTATAGTTTTATGTGAGAAAGTGCTATCGATTTTGGCTCAATAGCTTCTAGTGACCTTCCAGTTACTTTCTAATAGCAATATTATACCTAACGATTAATAATCTCTAAATTTTTTAACTAATAATAAGCTACTATTAATAATTTAGAGGTTTCTTTTTTATATTAATTTTCAGTTTTTGTTTAATTCAATCTTAGACCAAGTTTTTTTAATTCATTATAACTCTCACTGAAATTTATATATGCAAATTACATCATGATAGACGTGAATTTGCATAATATGTAACATTTTTTTACATTAAATTAAGTAAAATCGATAATTTGTATTACATATATTATTTGACACTTTTAACAGAAAAATAAAAAAAAAAATGTTTCTATGAAAAAAAAGTATTGTGAAAAGAGCCTGTGATACCAAAAAAGTCTGTTGTTCTTGGAGTGCCTGTAAAAAACTTATAGTTATTTACTATTTTGAATGTGTTCAAAAAGTGAGAGAAACATTATTTATACACAACTCTTCTCGACAATCCTCTAATCAACAACAACAAAAATCAAACTACAGCAAAACGTATAGAAAAGCAACGAAGTGGATATTAAAACTTGGTCCTATAAATAGAAGCAGCTTGTTGTCAATGAAGTCTAAGCATCTAGATGTAAAATACCGAGGAGCGGGCATCAAAAGAATATGGACGATTTTCTTTGGGGTCAAGTTTTCTTTTTGGTGGACTCCCCAAAGTATTTGGCATTCAAACCAGAAGGTTTATTCTGGGAACAAGTCTGTAGAAGTAGCTAATATGCACTCCTAAGTGGTAGAAATGGAGAAGCTGGACTATACAACTGTAACTCTTACAAGAAGAACCTCACATAC
>CAJVPZ010001055.1:0-15776 GCA_910592135.1 Racocetra fulgida | reverse complement strand
AAATATAATTGTACAAAGTTTCATTTAAATATTTTGGTTTTTTTAAAAAATAAATCAGAGCTAAAAAAGTGCAAAAATGCAGGCAAATTTGTCTGCGTTCTACTACAATCTAAGGGATAAGGTAACGGGAATTAGCAACATACTAACTAAACTAGGCGTTAATAACAAGGCTTAACCTGGGTTAGTATGAGTTCCTCTTCGTGATACTATCTGAGCAGATTAGCTAAAGATAACCAAGATTAGAAGTAGCCCTTGAGGTTATGAAGCTATATCCCAGTAGGGATTACCAAATTTGAGAGCTTAGGTATAAGTAGTATGAGAGATGCAGAGAATGATATCATAGGAAAGTGTACTAAAATAGGACTAGTGAAGAATAGAAAAATACTAGGTAAATACTATCCATAAGGATGTACTGCTTTGGTAGATTTGAATTGCAGATAATAGATCGGTGGCCAGATAGCAGATAGGAACACCTATCGTACAAGTAATGGTTTCATCCAAAGTGTAGATAACCAATAGGATCCAGGTCTGAGCTTGATGTACTTGATATATATAAATATGAAAATGTAGTAATATATGTAATAAAAGTATTAACAATAAATAAAGTCATGGGCAAGATCCCACCTGAACACCAAAAAAAAAAAAAAGTTTCTGATATTAGTAGGGAGTCATCGACTGAGTTTTAATTTAACTTTTAGGTGTAACTTCTTATATATCATGAAATGAAGATTGGCTATCTTATTGCTTATCCTATTTTTTTGGATAAGATAAGCATCCTAATTAGTATAAAAATTTGCTAAAAAAAGAAATCAATGTTTCACAGATTAGGTAGCATTTTATAAAATAGTATCTAGTGTATACATACCACCAAAATAGGTTTTCAAAAAACCCCTATTTCATTTCCATTAGAGCAATTTGAAATTTTTTATATACAATAGCAAATCTAATTTAGGTAGTTATGTTCTTTATAATTTCGTTTCTTCAAAAAAAGTGTCAAAAAATTTCGTCTTTTAAGTAAAGTAGGTCAAAAACAATTTGTCTTCAAATTTTAATTTCGTACCCTGAAACCTAAAATAATTTCGTCAGCATGTATAATCTAGTGTTCTTGAACTTGTGTCATTCTGTGCAGTGCCGTGCTTTGTTTGGTTATGCTGAGCTCGTGAACTTGAACTTGATCAGTCGCTTCGTTCCACTTTCACTCTAAACAAGTATCGTATTTATAGTTAAAAAAATAGTTATTTAATATACAAAATATAAAGTTTTCTTATTATGCATATGCTTTAGATTTGCATCAATTTTAAAATATGCATCCTTAATGTTGTACTGTAAGCTAATTTTAGAAAACAATGTATGATATATTAATTTTAGAAATACCTCGAATGCTTTTACTATTAGTACTGTGCCGACTTTATGGCTTTTAAAATAAAAAAAATAAATATGTGATAATATTAGAAAACACAACTTAATGATTAATTAAATTTACAATATTAATCAAATTCAATATCTTTGTGTTAGTAATTAATATGTAAAAATTATTATCTGTAAATTTTTATTCAAAATTAACAAACAATTTATAAATTTTTAAGAATACCAATATTTTGTCTTATTTTACAAAACTGTAAAAAAAATAATGATTTTATAGTTCAAAAAGTAATTAAAAATAGAAATCTCATCTCTATGTTAATAAAAAATATCTAATTAATATTTGTCTTTATTATATCTAAATTGCTACGATTCGTGTTCTGCTTAAAAAAAAAAAAAATAACACTTTGCAAATTAGTACTTCATTATCATCTATATGAACCTCACGAAATATAAATATATGAGTAATTAGCTGCTAAAAAAAAAAAATCATAATATAAAATCATAAATAAGAACATCTAATTATCTTTTACCTAAATTGTCCTTTCTTTATTTCTTTACTTATCAAAAAACGCTCATATTATGACATCCATATTCATATTATTCTGCTTTATTAAAACTGTCACTGGAAACAATAAGTATATATCTGGAAGTACTTTATATAGAGAAAAGGATGATGAAAATATCTTTAGAGAAATCGTTTACAAAAGTTTTATTGGCTCTTCTGAATCTTTAATTGAGGAATTTGAAAAAGTCTCTATTGTATTTATGATAGGAAGATATATTTATAATGAAAATATTGAATATATAAATATTAATAAGTCGTATTTATTCAAAATATAATTTTAAAAAGCTAAAAAACTATCCTATTTAAAAATACTTAAGGTTACTCTTATCCAAGCTGTACCAATTCAATATTCTCCAAACGAAACTATCAACATGTCAGATGATTTTCCTTATTCTTTCCCTTACTGATTTATTCTGCTTCTGCCATATCCAATTCATATAAGTCTAATAATAAAATCAGAAGAGAAAGTTTTATAATATCCAAGCGATTATATAACAGAGTAACTGGTAAAAAAAATATAGAATCTAATGTTATTGTATCTTATACAAACCAAAACAATCGATATAATTCTCTTAAAGATAATTTAAAAAAAACTGTCATATCAGTAATTGGAAGATTCAAAATTGGGTCACAAAAAAATCTCCTCACTTACTTGCATCTGACATCAAATAGAATTATGCAGGTAATATTACTGATGCTCAAGCATCAAGTTCTTCTAACAAGAGAAATGCAAAATCTCATGAAGAATTAGATACCCACCTTGATATTATAGAAGAAATGTATATAAAAGTAAATACTCAACTTTCAAAAAAAAAAAAAACAACTAATGTCACCCCACAATCAAATTTATCAAAAGATAACTCATCATCATCTGATTTTAACGATATACTTAAACAAATCAGAGAAAATGAACCTTCTGTACAAGAAATTTCTGATGAAATAATTAATAGTCAAGAAATAGATTCAGATTAAATTTCTTACTTTCTGTCAAATGTTATTTTTTTTAAAAAGCTAAAACAAATAAATAAAATCTTAGGCATGTTAAGAAATAATAATAATAAATTTGTATAAATAATTTTACATGCTCTAAAATAATAAAAAAATATAATAAGTGTATATCAAATAAATAATCGATTCAGATAAACAAAAATAAAATTTAACTTATTAAAAAAATATATATATATATACCTGTCGGTTTAACCACTTACCATTAAAAAAATTTAATAAACCTCAATTTAATCAAAAAATCTAAAAAAATTAAAATTGAAATTTCAAATTACATAAAACATAATCATGCCCAATTATCAAATTCAAACTTTTCCTCTAATTACTTTTCAACAAATATAATTGAATTCTAAAAACCTTCAAAATTTACAAAATGATCATTTATTTAATCCTTATACTCTCAGAAATGAAATAAATCAAAACTTACCAAATGCATCTGTTCCCGATAATATTCGATTATTAAACAAAACCAACTTTCTTTTACCACCCTTCTATAATCCTATTTCTCAACGTGCTAACCTTCAATGCCTACTAACAGAATTTCAAACTAAGATATTATATGACTATCTATATATTCTCTGTGCAAATTGTTCAATATTAATGATGAAATCTTCCGTGAATTAGATTCCTTACCATAATGATGAAGTTTATCACTTAACAAGTGCATTCGATATTCTAATATATATACGAGTAAATAGACAAAATATCGAACAAGTCGCTGTCTGCAATGGATGCAAAAACTAAAACACACATCGCTACCCTCTTATATTAACTCCTATTTCTCCTGAAATTCAAGAAGTTCCTATAATGTATCGAAGATATCTTTCACCTGTCCACTTAAGTTGTTTATTAGGTCATGCTGCTGGCACTAACAGATACACAAACTATCAACATTTAGAAGGTATAATTGGAATTACATATAACTATTGAACTTTAGAAATCTATTCTGAATCTGTTGGTGTTTATCTGAATTCTAATAAGCCTCCTACTTGGTTTCATACCTCCTTAATCCCGCTTCAACTTGGCTAAAACAAAATAATACTCTTATTAGACAATATCATTCTAATTTAATCACTACCCATCCATTTTCAGAAAGTAGCGTACTCATCTTCTTACCTTTAGCAACACAATCAATTAATAATCATACATTGTCTTTTAATATATATCAAAGTATTCTTCCTAATGAAATTCTTCACCCTCCAGATTTAATAATTCTAAATATTTCTTTTCTACAAGAAATCCATAACCAAGATGCTAACTATAACTGTCTAATAGCCGGATTTATCATAAATAATGATAATACAAATCTTCGAATCCTTTTTAATAATCCTGATTTAGAAGCTTTAATTTTTTCTGATTTATTTCTAAGAGGCCGAGGTCATTACGAAGATATAAAAAAGGAACTAAATATTTAATCATCCATAAATAGTTATGATAAATATATCAAACTCAGAATATTATGTCCTGATCTACAATTTTGATTACATTGGTATTGGCCTCATTGGTTATATCTTACTTTAAAAAAAAATAAAATTTTCAAAATTAACACTAACTACTATCTATCCAAAATGTCAATTGAGAACATCATCAAACAAGAGTCAATTTGATTGCTAAAAGTTTCTACAATAATCATGCTATCTTTAATGAATCAAAAACAACCACAATTCCCTCTTATCTCAGGACTACCACTTCCTTCTTTAAAAAAAAACAACACCAAGTCAATATACTGATACAAGCTTACAGATATCTCAAATTTTTTATACAATAATAATAGTCGAAGATAAATGGCCACAATTACGTAAAATCTTATTATCAACAGATAATCATAACTTATTTAGCATTTTCTATTTATCAGATTTTGCAGTTACCAACTGTTATCCAGCATTTGAATTTTATCATTTTTATGCACGTGAGTTATACACATTATTCAAATTATTTTAAATCTGTACCAGATTTAAAATATATTCGAACAACGTGCGTAACTCATGTGTATAAAAATAATAAAATTTCAAACCTGGTCAATAGTTGGTATGCAAAATCCAATAAATATAAATGCGAAATAAACCAGTTATTCAAGTATGAAGTACTCATAACTATGGTACAATAGTTGTTCTAATACTAGTAAAGTGCTATCGTGCTTTACTAGTATTAGAATACTATTGTACTTTATCATTATTTGCTATATAATTTGATCAGTCGAATTTTAAGCACCTTTGGTGCTTAAATCGACCAATCAAATAGCATACAACAAATAACTCAGTTATTTGACACTTCATGCTGAATAACTATTAATTATTGCCAACAAATCGTCTTTTATATGTCTATATGTTTTATCACAATTTTTTAAATAATATTTATAACAAATTGTAGAAAAATCTTGTTCTATCTGGTTGGGAAAAATGGGAACACTTCTTTGAATAGGATGAGTTTCAAAATAGAAGAACAATTCACACACATAGTTTCGTCTATACTGAAAAAACAACTTATGAATTAATTTTATTAAATATAATTAGAGCTGACATTCCAGATCCTCTTATAAAACCCGACTTATACCAATTAGTTATGATATTTCAGATACATTACTGTGATCACAGATGTAGACAACATGACTCCACCAATGAACAATGTTCAAAAGGCTTTTTTCAACCCCTATTAGAAAGAATATATTGCTCTTCAAACAACTTACATTACATCTATCATCATACTAAACAAGAAGACCAAATGCTCATTCCATACCATCCTGAAACCTTGTTAATCTGGAGAGAACATATAAATTTTCAATATATTACTTCAAATGAATTCACTAAATATATAACAAAATATGTAACTAAATCTGAACCTTCAGAACTTTTTGATATTTCTGAAGATAATGAATATAGACAACATATAGCAAGAAGGTTAGATGCTATAGAATTAATGATCCTTTTACTACAGTATCTCTTAACAAAATGCTCTGTCTCTGTAATCTATCTTCCATCCGCACTATTCGAACTCAGACCTAGATCTGTTAAACCAATTCATTTACTAAGCGAAACAAATAACAATGATAATGATGATAATAACAACAATGAACTTCCATATTGGGATGATGCAATTGACAAATATTTCGATCGTCCAAATCATAAAAACTTCTACTTAATTACATATCCTAACTATTTCAGCAATTATACCATCAGATCTAGACAACCAGGTCGAAATTCAAACCTATTCTGCTGTTGAGATCGCAAAAATAGAGTGATTGTTCAACAAAAAACACCTATACTATTAAGATTTATCTCTTACAAGGTAGAAGACAGAGAGCCCTTTTTTTTCCAACACCTTATTATGAAAATTCCTGTCAGATCTGAATCCGAACTACTTAGATAATATGAAATATATAGAGCCAAATTTAAGGCATTGTTCTTATAAGATATAATCAAGTAACTGAATCAATTCGCTGAAGTTACATAGAACAACAAAATTGCTTATCAGAATCATACCTTTCTATAATAAAATCTCTTTTATATAATCTTACAAATTATGATTTGTCCAACCTAATTTTTAACCAATTTCTCTCATTAGAAAAACATTGTCCAAACTTAAACATCTGATTCTTATTAACTTTAAATACTGAACAATACAAAATCTATTCTACACTAACCAATGTATAGGGATAATCAACCAAAAGAAAATATCCTTACTTTTTTCTAACTGGATTAGCTAGAACTGGCAAAACCTTTCTATTACATTAATTAACTTCCTTTCTTCAAACCAAAAAAAAAAAATACTTACTAATGACCTCACTGGAGTTGCAGCTCACAATATCAGTGGAAAAACATTACACTCTTTGTTAAAAATCTATTGTCACGATGGAATCTATAAAACCTTAATCCACTCAAACCAACAAAATGAAATCAAATTAAAAAAATTGACATAATAATAATCGAAGAAATCTCAATGGTAGATGGAGACCTATTTACTTTTACTAGTGATATATTTGCCAAAATTCATAACAACAACACCATCTTTGGAGAAATACTAACTCTCATAATAGGTGATCTAGTTTAGCTACTACCAGTAAAACCAAAGTATATCTTTCAATCCTCTATCTGGTCACTATTCTTTCCTCTATTCTTAACCACTTCACAATGTCAATGAGATGATATCGATTTTTATAACATTTTACAAGAAATACGAATCAGTCATTTATCTAACAGAACTAAAACCATTATTCAATCTAAGATTAATATAAACAATAATCTTGACAAATTCTACAATACTACTCACATCGTTAGTATATGACAAGTTGCTCACAACATAAATCAACTCTTATGTAGTTATCTTCCATTTGACCACACAACAAATGAACCCCTCATTTCTGTATCAGAAAATACTCTTGATTTCAAACTTTTAGATCAGAATCATTCAATCCCTAATTTTAAACACTCAACAAATCTACCTCATACTTTACATCTACAAGAAGGTGCCCAAGTTATGTTTCTAAATAACAAACTTTTCAGTGATGATATCTATAATGGCTCAATTGGAATAATAACAAAAATAATCGATAATCAAAACATAGAAGTAACTTTTCCTACCTTTACTACCCTAACAAAAGTCATCATCCAAAAAGAAACAACCTACTTTAACATAGACGGAAAACGTTCATCACGAAAACAATTTCCACTTCAAAATGCCTTTGCACTAACTGCCCATAAAGTACAAGGTTTAACTCTACCTCACATAACTACTTCCGTTAACGAAACAATCTTTGCTGAAGGTCAAGCTTATGTTGCCATGAGCCGTGCCACTTCATGGAAAAACCTCCGAATCATAACTTTCGATCCAAAATACTTAATTTCACCAAAAGCTGCTTTAAATGAATATAAAAGACTAACGTCAATACATACTAAAGGACTCCAAACATTACAATAAAAAATTCGAATGTATTAAAATTTCGAAATCAAATAAATTAATATATTTAGTTAATCTATTTATCATATGATTTATATTCATATATTTCATTACCCGTGATCATTACTCACTGCAACCGCTCATGTACATGCGACCCTTGTTGAATAAACATAATTACATCGTAACACATGAAAAAAATAACAAGACAGATGGCAATTCATGATCATAAAAGTTTGCCGGATAAATAGATATAACGAGTATGCTTTATAACAGAATTTTTTGGCCAACCCAGATTTCCGTTATATCGATAGTTGGCAGTATTTAAAAAAACTAGAGGTTGCAAGAATGTTATGCTATTGCATATTCGTATATTGTCTAACGCCTAATTGTTACATAAATAAAGAGATAAAATGTCATTGCATAATGTTTTCGATCTAAAAAAACAATAAACATTGTTCCATAACTTTCCAAAGTAAATAAAAAAAGAGATTGATAAAAAGTCATACATATAACATTCCCGAAGTGAAGCTGATCCAATGTGCTCGTCATCGATGATGACGGTAATAGAATAAAAGACAATAATAACCGTGAATTGATTGATGCTGAAATTTTTTTGAGGATTTAGGGTTGTTAAAAAGAGTACATATGGATTTAATAGGTTTATAAATTTAAAATGGGAACCCAAATTTCAGCATCGACACAAGTTGTCATAATAATTTAGTATAGAATAATCATTACGATTCCAAATCCTAGTTCCTCGTAGTAATAGTAGACTAATCTGAAATTTAAAGAATAGACTAATTTAGCAGATAAGTTGACTAAGTCGGCTAATACAATGTATACTTGAATATTGTCTTCAACTGTAACGGAAGATAATGGTAAAAATTGCAGGAAACAAATTTCACGATTCAGTGAATTAGAATGACATTTCTAATACTTTATATACTTTATTGCTGTTAATAATAATTATAAAACTGACTTTAAATATAATTTATTCTAAATTTAGTAAAATAATGAATACTTATTAAGAGGAAAGGATTAAGTATTAGGATCTATAATTTTGAAATTATCAATTATTCTGTTTCCCTGAACAGTGTAAAATTTCCAACCCTCAATCTTGATTATTCGTTTCCTTGTCATAATAATATGTCATTTGCAAATCCTTAGTTTCCAATCCACATTTCCTATAGAAAGGAACATTTTTTTCACTACAGTCCAAGATAATCTTGTAACATTCAACTTTTTTGCCAATATCTTTAAGTTGCTCGATGATTCTTATGTAATTAAAAATTTTGAGTAAGAATGCATACAATACATAAATAAATAATAAAATATCACACCTTTTTCCAAAATTTTTTCCTCTTTGAGAATCATGTACAACAATATCCTCAATATGACCAACTTTTCCGCAACCTCTTATGAATTTCATCTCGACAAATAAAGTCCCAACTGCCACAACTTTGTTTTCATCACTTTCAATAATAATTATGTAATATCCTCCCGCTTCTTTCATCTTTTCGAATCGTTCTTTATAAAACAAAAAAAAACTCTTTGATTTATGTAATCTTTGACACAAAATAATTTGATCTTGAGAAACTAAGAAACATACCAATAAAATTTTCTTCTGATACATCACCAATGACTGTAAGTTGTTCTAAACATTGAATAACCCCTATAAACATATTAAAATATTTTATTATAAAAACGTAAATCTATGGGTCATTATAAAGCTGGCCCGATTCATAAATTTAGTTCATGGTTATAATTAATAGCATATTTGGAAACAAATTTCAAAAAGGTGTAAGCAAGCATGCATCATTGTAATTGTGGGAAATCGCATGATTTCCCGATTTTCTTGATTCTGTGAATAATGGAAATTATAGCGCTTTGCAAAAAGATGTAGCCACATAATTTTTGACATGATGGTCAGGGAAAATTTCTGAGATTTTAGATTGTATGTTGTTTATATTTTCGATCGGTTACGTTTATATTTCTTCGAAATCGATAAATTCTTAAAATCGATAGAATCTCCGATTACCACATGACATCGTGATCTGCAGAGACCATATCTTTTTTGCAAAGAGCAATAAAGGGAATCAAAGGGAAATCAGGGAAATTGTGTTGATATAATGATGCGCACTTGCTTACAGAATTCTGAAAACAGATTAATTAATCACTCCTCTCCTCAAAAAAACCCTACCTTTATTAAAATCATCTTTTGCGAGAGGTCTTAGTTTATAACCTTGCGGTAATTCTCTTTGAATATCATCCGAAATCAATGATTCTTTAAAAATGTATTCTGACATATTGAAAAGAAACTACAAGTATAAATTCGGTAGCTGAAGTCCTTTTTTATATCAAAGAAATTTACCATAGTTGGTTAATGCAAATTTTACTGGTTTATCGCATAACGATAAAGAACCATTTATTCACCTGTTCCAATTAATAGCAACACAAATTAGGAAATTGTAATTGGATAGCAATAAATGCAACTGGTGCGAAACCAGATTTTCGTATGTACATTACGTACATGGAATTTATGAACAGTTTGTAGTACAGACTATATATGCTTCTTAATGCTTTGAAATATTCGCGTTCTTTTCTATAAATGTAGTATAATAATTTTACAAAGTTTTAAACTTGCAAAAAAAGGTCATAGTTTATCAAAAATAAGAACACCGCTATATATAAATAAATACTAACATAGATTTGATGTCAATAATATCCCTCTAAATCATAATTCTCCTAAATGATGTGTAATTATTTTTTTTAGTTTTTCCATTATCACCATCATCCGAACAAATAATAGTAATCTTGCGAATTTGTTCTTTCTTAGGTTGCTTTCTACTACTAAGGACAATGATTTCATAGTCTGATTCTTCTTTAATCTCTGTTTCTTGTTTAATACCACTATGTTGTGATGTTGATGTAAAACTCATTGCTATTGATCGTTGTAAATTGATTAGTGGGATGAGAAAATCACAATGCCGAGAGTTCTTTGCCAAGCGTCTGCGCAATATTGAAGATGAAGTACCGCCAATGGGAGTCCTTTCTCTCGTTGCAAGTGTTATGTAATTAGCGGGTAATAATTAGGGATTTGCAAGCCCGCATGTGTCCGTGTCTAACAAAAGGCACAAACATAGGCACGGGCGTATATGCGAATTATCTACAGTAGCTTGAAGTCGTGGGGCATTTTTGTAAACGCAGGCACAAAGTGCTACGTAGACACATGTTGGGTACGTATCTTGTGTTATGCATAAACATAAAGACCTGGTTTAAATTACTAGGCACCAGGGTACAAAGTGCTTGGCCCAAGATGCCTGGAACTTTACATGCGTGCCTACAGAATGCGCCACACATGATGCCCGCATGGGAATTTGCAAGATTAGTACCATCATTTTTAAATTGATTACCGAGTACTATTCAAGAAAGCCGGCCTAGATTGAATAATACCCCAAATATTGAGAGATGAGAGGATAATACAAATAATCGTTATTGGTCAATGTATACTTCTATTAGACGTATCAAACCAAATGAAATGATAGTGTCTTTAATTATGAAATTGGGCCACAATTCGCTTGTCAAAAAATAGGGGGATACTATTCCAGGGGGTACTATATGCAGCGCTATACGATAATATTCGTGGGTACTTTGTAATTATATGGGGTGTCTCGTATTAAAAAGGCCCATTTTGCAATTTTTTCGAAAATTGAGTTTTTATTAGATTCATGTAAATTTTGATGTGATTGACATTTTTTAATTATAAATGAAGGTCGATTTGCATAATAAAAAATGGAGATAATGTAAAAGAAAAATTACACGATGCTGCCAAAGGCCAGGCACATCACGAGATTACCCGATAGTCACCTGCTACCTTTAACCAATCAAAATCGTGAAATTTACTTAATCCCGGATCAGTCCGAAAATCAAAACAAACGTTTAAACTCAATTATCTCAAAATAAACTATATGTCAAAATGGGCCTTTTTAATACGAGGCACTCCATATATTATATAGTCCCATTCCCTGCTTTTGCTCATATGTGAAACAATATACTATACATTTCGATACATGTCAATTACTAATTAAGTATGTTAATGCAGGCCAGCTATTATGTTAATGCTAGCCAGCTGATATGGTAATGCTGGCCAGAAATTTTATTTGGGATCATGGTATTTGGCAAAAAAATTATACCAAATTTTCATCAATTAAATCTATTCTTAATTTATTGCTAGTACATTATTAATATCATATATCTTCAAGATAATAATACAGATGGCCCTCGTTAATATCAACCTATTTGAATTGGTTTCAAATCATGCTGATAGTGATATTAAAGAGAAATTATATTAAAGTTGATATATATGAGAGAATTTTGATATCTAAAAATTTACAAAAATTTGTCTTGTGACTTATATTGATATTAATGAGGTTGATATTAACGGGGGTCACCAGTATTATTTAATGTTAATATTGCAAATGTTGATATAATGAATATTGCTTGTACAGTATCGTTGATCATCTATTCTAATTGTATAAAACTAGTAAAAATCAAAAAATATCGATCATACTGCATTACACCTACATCACGGTTTGCACCGTCAAAATATTAATAAAATGGTCGTTGAAATGTCGGCCATTTCAACAAAATATAAGTTAATAAAATTTTGCCGGTATTATTTTTTGAATTTCGGCTAATATTTTCCAGATTAATGTCTTGTTCATTATTCATTATAAGAGTGATATATAAGAGAAAATATGTATTATTCGGGCTAGTTTCTATTATGTTCAAATAAAAGAATGGAGGGCACATTTAGCAGATTTTAATACCATTTAAGTGCCTCGTTTTTATTCTTGGCTGTACCTATTCCCTTGTAATAGCAGATTTGAAGATTATGTTTCCCATTCGAATTGCCACCTTTAGCGGATTTCAAATACCACTCGAATGCTTTTTTGTCGTCTTTGTGAGTACCTATACCTTTTTTATAACATGTTCCAAGAAAACATTGTCCATTCAAATGGCCGCCTTCAGCGGATTTCAAATACCACTCGAATGCCTTTTTTTCGTCTTTGTGAGTACCTATACCTTTTTTATAACATGTTCCAAGATAACATTGTCCGTTCAAATTGCCGCCTTCAGCAGATTTCAAATACCATTTGAATGCTTTGTCTTCATCCCTGGCTGTGCCTATGCCATTTTGGTAGCAAAATCCAAGCTTGTTTTGTCCAATCAAATTGCCGCTTTCAGCAGATTTCAAATACCATTCGAATGCCTTTTTTTCATTTTTGCGAGTGCCTATACTTTTTTCATAACATGTTCCAAGATAATATTGTCCATTCAAATTGCCGCCTTCAGCAGATTTCAAATACCATTCGAATGCTTTTTTTTCATTTTTGCGAGTGCCCATACCTTTTTTATAACAATTTCCGACGTTGTATTGTCCATCAGAATTGTCACCTTTAGCAGATTTCAAATAGTACTTAAATGCTTTTTTTTCATTCTTAGTTGTACCTATTCCATTTCTGTAGCAGGATCCAAGACAATATTGTCCATTAGGATTGCCATTTTCAGCGGATTTTAAATACCATTTAAATGCTTTTTGTTCATCCTTAGATGTGCCTAAGCCATTTTTATAGCAGGATCCAAGATAACATTGTCCATAAGGATTGTTATTTTTAGCGGATTCTGAATACCAATAAAATGCATTTTTTTCATTTTTGTTTACGCCTATGCTTCTTTCATAGCATAATCCAACATTACATTGTCCATCAGAATTTCCATTTTTAGCTGATGTTAAATACCATTCAAATGCTTTTTGTTCATCCTTGACTATGCCTATGCCATTTTCATAGCAGGATCCAAGACAACATTGCCCATCAGAATTACCATTTTCAGCAGATTTCAAATACCAATTAAATGCCATTTGTTCATCCTTGACTATACCTATGCCTTTTTCATAGCAGGATCCAACATTACGTTGTGCGTCAGGATAGCCATTTTCAGCGGATTTTAAATACCACACAAATGCTTGGTATTCATCCTTGTCTGTACCTATTCCATTTTCAAAACAATATCCGAGACAATATTGCCCATCAGAATTACCATTTTCAGCGGATTTCAAATACCACTCAAATGCTTTTATTTCATCCTTGTCTGTTCCTATGCCTTGTATGTAGCAAAATCCAAGATTACATTGTCCATGAGGATTGTTATTTTTAGCGGATTTCAAATACCATTCAAATGCATTTTTTTCATCTTTGTTTACGCCTATGCCTCTTTCATAACAGGATCCAAGATTATTTTGTCCTTCAGAATTTCCATTTTTAGCGGATTTTAAATACCATTCAAATGCTTTTTTTTCATCCTTGGTCGTGCCCATGCCGTTTTCGTAACAAGATCCAAGACAACATTGCCCATCAGAATTACCATTTTCGGCAGATTTTAAATACCACTCAAATGCTTTTTTTTCATTCTTGGTTATGCCTATGCCGTTTTCGTAGCAGAAACCCAGATTATTTTGTCCTTTAGAATTGCCATTTTCGGCGGATTTTAAATACCAGTCAAATGCTTTCTTTTCATTTTTGGATGTGCCTATGCCGCTTTCGTAGCATAATCCGAGATTATTTTGTTCATTAGAATCGCCATTTTCAGCGGATTTTAAATACCGTTTAAATGCCTTTTGCTTATCGGATGTGCCTATGCCGTTTTCGTAGCAGGATCGAAGATCATTTTGTCCAATAGCATTTCTGTATAAACTGAAGCGGGATCCAATATTAATTTGTCTGTTGGAATATCCAGCTTTTTCATCCATTATAATACTAGAACAAAACATGCCGAAAAACAATAAAAAACCTAAAGTTTTAGGATAGTAATTAAATTTTAAATTTTGTAGATACGAGCGTGTAAAATCTCGATCTTTTATAATAATATAGCGGAAACCATGCACCGAATAGCCCTTCATGAGACAAAGTATTAAATATTAGTATATAAGTTAAAATGGTTATAATTGATTTACTAACAAAATATCCTATATTTTATAATAATGAATGTTGTCCAATTTTATTTACAAAGTACGTACACGTTAGTCCATATAGAGAGTCCCTGCATAAAATTGAAGTTGTTGGAATTTTTTTAATTAGGAAAATTGAATGAAAGCATAAGATTTGCGCGAAGTCATAGGTTTATCCAAGCGAGAAATACTAACCATATACAGATACATATAATTCATGAATACATTTGTTGGCGACCACACAAATTTTTTACAATCATGTGCTAATGTTTAAAAAAAGTTTTTTAAATAGTTATATAATAGAATGTTACGCCTACAAACCAAACTTTGTGTTTATTTTTATTGTAAATATTATTACACGAATTGCTTGTATAGAATTTTTGATCAGAAACCAGATTAAACTATTTAAGATTTTGAGAAATTGATTGTATCTAAAAACTTTTTTTTTATATTAAAGTGTTTCGAAATCCACGTATGTAATACAATTTTAAGAATTACACTACATCCCATTAAAACAAACCAAAATTATCATTATTAAGCGATTTCTTCGAATTAATCTGTTACATCTCTTATCGCAGATTAGGGCTGTTAATAGCCCTATAAAAAATGTTGATCCGTGTTTATTATTCCATATTTTTTCCATGAATATTCCATTTTATAACCTTAAATCATGGAAATGTTCATTTCCCTAACACGGATATCCGTAAATGTATCATTTTCATGGAGGCCACGGAGAAATAATGGAAATATTCAGATAAAAATTTTTTATAGGGTAGAGTGACCCGGAGTATACTATGCTAGAATATCTATTAAAATTAGACCACTTCTGAGTCATTACTCTAGGTTAAATTCTACAGTTTATATCAGAGTATACTACTTCAGGCAAAACTTTACGATATATCTTAAAAATGGATTACTAAATTAAATATATTTTGTTAT
>CAJVPZ010001054.1:0-15784 GCA_910592135.1 Racocetra fulgida | reverse complement strand
AAAGTTTGAATATCCAGCGCTATTAGCGCTGGAATGCGTCCAACAAATATATCACATGCGTGCAGTTCTTTTCGTTTCTCTTAAATCAAACAAACATGATTTTTAAGATCGCGTTTTAAAACATTTGCCATCCCTAATGGTGAAACTGTCAAGATTTAATATGCAGATTAGCACATTAAGTTTGATGCATTATATTATGATTGCATGTAATTATTGTGACGGATTAAAATGAATCAGATTAAAATGAAATGAGCAATAGTGTCTGATTGGTTCTACATATCGGAGTACCTGTGTTATTAATCAACTTTATAGTGAAGTGGGAGAGAAATTAGTAAACTCGTAAAATAGTCAGCCACCGAAAAATACAAAATTTTGATGCACTTTTTTGGGATTAGGATTGGTGTTTAGGGTAGTTTTTAAAGTATAAGTGGGTTTTAGAGGGCAAATAGAAAACCTCATTTCATTTTAATTCGATTTCATTATAATCCGTAATAATTCGAATATTGTTGTAAAGATTCTAACATCTATATTTGACATTATGCGCTTCGCGCATCTGCTTTAAGATAATGGAAGTATTCATTAAATTTTTTTTTAACAAACTTACCAATAGTGTAAGCTGTTCAATCTGTTGATGTTGTTACTTCTCAAGAATATTTTTGTATTGAATGCTAATTTATAATTTCTTAAATGTTTAATATATTTATTTTAAAAAATAAAATAAAACTTTCGACTTCGCCAAATCTGGTAATTTATCGATTTAGATATGCATACTTAATGTGCAGTAAATATTTGTGATTTTGAACAGCATATTAATAAAACATAGAGATTAAATAAATGTAACAAAATGAATGGAAAGATACAGAATTCATCACATTAAGTTGTGTTAACAAGAGAATTTAATAGACTAACTTTGAGCTTAACTCAAATATGAATGTTGCATAATGAATACCTGTAACTGAACTTAATAATTTATTATAATCAATTACAGGTTTACACTTTGTTATATTTATATCAAGAATTAATTATTTTCTGCTATGCCCAATAATCACTATAATTGGTATTACAAGATGATTAATAATATTTTATTTGAACAATTCTTAACATGAATGTTCATGATTCGATTCTTATGCATGACATTAAACAATAAAAACTATAACATTTTATATAATACTCAATTCAAAATCTCAAAATCTAGTACGTATTACCTTTATTTATTTCCTGATTATTTTACATTTATTTATTAGATAGACACTATTAAAGTAACGTTATGAGATTTTTTGTTATCTTAATAGGCTTTCTTGATTTTTTTGTCACGTAGAATTATTTGCACCTCTAGTCAGCATATGGGTTATACACTCTACTATTTGATGTACTACTTGGTGTATCAGCATATGGGTTATATACTGTACTACGTGTTGTGTTCCTTGTTCTACTACTCGTACTACTTGTACTATTTGGTGTGTTACTTGACGGTGTATCAGCATATGGATTATAAACTGTACTACTTGAAGTACTGCTTGGTGTATCAGCATATGGATTATATACTGTTCTATTGGGTGTACTACTTGGTGGTGTATCAGCATATGGATTATACACTGTACTTCTTGGTGTGCTGCTTGGTGTATCAGCATATGGATTATACACTGTACTTCTTGGTGTGCTGCTTGGTGTATCAGCATATGGATTATAAACTGTACTTCTTGGTGTACTACTTGGTGTATCAGCATATGGATTATAAACTGTACTTCTTGGTGTGCTGCTTGGTGTATCAGCATATGGATTATAAACTGTACTTCTTGGTGTGCTGCCTGGTGTATCAGCATATGGATTATATACTGTACTCCTTGGTGTACTACCTGGTGTATCAGCATATGTATTATAAACTGTATTGCTTGGTGTACTACTTGGTGTATCAGCATATGGATTATATGCAGTTCTATTTAGTGCATCAGCATACGGATTATACACTCTTAGTCTAGTACCTAATGCTCCGACCCCAAAAGTCCCACCAAGTTTTTCAAACAATTTTGGAATAAAGGTTTTCGCATATGATTGTAAGAAAAACTAAGAATATAAAAAATAAGAGTTAAGTTGTGAACGTTATTTGTGAAAAAGTATTATATAACTAAACTTACTTCATGTTCAGCACTATGGAGTGAAACGAAATTATGTGCCAATTCGTGACAAAATGTCATAAACCAAGATATTATTGCTTTTTCAAAAGGATCATTAAATTCTATATAATATTTTAAGTTAAAGAATAATGTTCTATCACGATTAAAGGCAACCGTTGTTGAATCAAGATCATAAAATATATTAAGTTTGTTTCGTGGAATTTCAAAAATTTCGGCAACATTGACAAGAACTCTAATAAAATCTCTCAAAAATCTTGTCATGTTATCAGATTTAATACTAGATGGATCCATACTACTTGCAACATGAATTTCAATCTCACCCTCGGTTTTAACATATTTTAATGACGTTTCTATATCAGAAAAACAATGAGTATATAAAATATTTAAACGATTCAGCATTGTAATAAATCATATAAATATGAATGATACCTGGCACGGAATCACAATGACTTTCGGGTACTGAATTAACTGTTGGTGGACTATAGACGGAATCCTGAAAATTTGACCTGCAAGACATGATACCGTCACGTAATAAATTTTGTAATACGTTATTAGGTATGGGCGCAGATGGATCTGTTTTCCTGACTTTAGTCGGTGGTTCTGCGGTTGGTGGTCTCGCCTCTGGTGGTCGACCCTTACTTGCTTTCATTGTTTTTGCGATTGGATATCCAAGTCGTTGCAGAACTTCTATTGATGAAGTCAGGTATGTATACAAAGTCAAAGAATGTTCACGTTGAGGCCGCTGATGAATATACTGAATCAAGTTTGATGCAATATCTGTATAATCTGTGTTTGTACGAGAAATATAAAGGGTATATGTATTCTCATTCTCTGAAATACTAGAGCTGACTTCTTCTTTATTGATCATATTGTTAGTTGTAAGCTCATAAGTGACATATACTCTGTCAACTTCCATAACCTTTAATTTTTCTATCCATTTCACTTCACACTTAATATTGTCATTAGGTATACTTGAATAATACCAAGGGACTCGTTCCAATAGTCTTTCTAAAACTTCATCAGAAATTTGTGAAGATGTTGGCGTGCCTTCAGTTTCATGTGTTATCTTGACTTTTGAACTAAGTGGTTGACATCCCAAGCACTTGATAAAATAAAGGCAATTAATGTTATATCATATATTTATAAATAACAACACAATACACTACATATTAACTGAAACGTACTTTATAAAATTCTTCCATTTTTTGATCCATAAATTGACATGTTAATGCGTTAAACATGTCCCGATAACGATCATTATCGTTTATAAAGATTTCATTTGCGCATGCTAATTCATAACGTTCAGAATCACCATACTTTTTTCTACCCAACAAGATTGGTGATTGCATCATTTCTCTAAGCAAGGCAGGTTTCTCTTTAAAAATTGAAAGATAATTAAATGCAATCGTTCCGAGGATGGAAATATAAGAATCCTCATCCATACGATTCCAGAAATCTCGGGAAGATCTAACAATGTATTCAGCTAAATCCAAAGAGGATGGCTCTCGTTTAACTCCACAATTTTCCAAAAATATGTTTGCAGTTTCACCAAAATCAACACTCGGAAGTATATTAGCATAGCTGGATCGAAAAAAAAATCAAAAATAGTGAATAATTAGAATAATTATCAAAATGAATGTATATAGAAATACTACGTACCTTTCATTTAAACAGTTTAAAAAGCAATCCCTTGGAGAGTAATGAGTGATTTTTCCAGGCGTGGATTTGTCTTCGATGGGAATAAATTTGAGACTTCTAAGCACTTTCCAATCTTCATGATCAAAATCACCTCTGCGCGATGACAAATAGTTGAAAAACATTTTTGCATCATCTATACTATTTGGAAGATTATTCGATAATCCATTCAATAGTTGCTTGCCATTAGGATGTTGTCTAATGCCCAACTCTTCGGCTCTAATACGCAAATCTTTACGTAAAGCGTTAAATCCCATTATCATACAATCGGGATTTGAAAAGCAATCTGATGGTTTTGAATAAGCTCCAAAGTTGTCACATGGTAGAAATTTATCTTGTACCAGAATTGCCTTATATTCTCTATATTTGTCCCTAAGATTATCTATGAAATAATTTAGCGCTTTCTCTCGAATGTCAAGAGCTGTAGGTGGAGATGCAAGTCGGAGAATAACTTGAAGGGATGGATATTCTTGAAGTCCAAGATTCATCATGAAATTGACTAAAAAAGTGACATTCATTATAATAATCAGTATGAACCATTAATTACTGTTATATCTTCTGTTAAATGAATTTTTTAGTTCACATACCTTCATCTGAATTCCCAATCCAATTACCTTTCCAATAGATTACTGGCAATCTAAGACATCTGTTAATAGGAAATGGAGCATATAGTTCTTTTGCCAAATATCTTCGAACATTGGCTTTTGTCTTATTTAAATCAACATTCTCTTCTATCCAAATTGCAGTCGTTCTTAATTTTTCAATGTCATTACTATTAAGGCTTTTTGATATCGAAGCGAAATAATTTATAAGATTCATATGATCTAAATTGTCATTATTAACCATGCGACTGAAAACCAGTTGTAGTTCTACGTGCTATAAAGCAAGAATTAATAATTATAAAGTTACTATTGTTTTAACGAAAGCATTTAAATTGCAACTCCATTTTTTTACCTTGTGCACACCCATTTGCACGAAAAAATCTTCAGAAACATCCTTCATAGTAAATATTGGCAAATCATCAAACAGAGTTACTTCCGGAAAATATGTGTCAACTGGCCTTTTCAGGCCAAATTGAGTTGGAATACATGATTTTTGAGAAAGTAATTTGGATATACTAATCCGAGATTCACTGTCCATTGATTTATAACCTTGAGAAAGAATTCCTATAAAATTTTCCGCAAAGGCTGTATCATTTCCTAATTTATATTTTCTAAGGATATGTTTCGCCCAAATTCCCAAGGGAAGCTCTGTCCAGTTTCTATATGGAATGAAATAAAATGAAATTGAAGCGACAATAAAAGAACACAACGAATTATTTAATTGAGTGTTGTGTAATACCCAAAATATTTCTGCAATTCTTTAAGTTTAAATGCCTTGCTGACAGAATATGGTAAAACATCAAATGGAACATCTGATTCTGGAGGTATTGTTTTTATATTAAGGTAATAATGAACGTTTTTCAGTGGTAAAACATTCGTTTCAACACGTAAAACAGCAAACTGTAAAAATTTTTCTTGTCCTAATTTGGAATTATTCTGTTTTGAGGAATACGATATCCACCATTTCATAGCAGCCACCATTTCATCCTGATCCAAGTTTCGACTTTTCAATTCTTCAAATACATCATTTATTGACGCTTTTTCGATAAGCTTTAATACATATTCCGCCCTATCAAAGAACAAGTTGCATTGCTTAAACACGAGTTCCGGCACAACTGAAACGGTTTTTATAAATGCAGCCATCTCTGGGTCAGGTATCCGTATCATGTTTATGGCCTTGACTCCATTAGTGGATAATAAAGATAATTTTGAAGAACAGCAATCGAAAAATTGATGTTCAATTATCTCTGCCACTTTAGAATTTGGGGTACTACTTCCGAAAGTAAAATGTGCGAGTACATGCGCTGCACGTTTCTCGCAATCAGATGTTAACTTTTGCGCAATTTGGTACATCTCATTTTCGTATAACAAGCGAGATAATATTCCAGCAGAACATAACATCTCTGAATTGTATACGGAAAGAGTTGGTTCAACCAAGTCAATTGATTCACGTTCAACCTGTAGACAATTACAAAGTTATAACGACTTTTATATTAAGGTTTAACGAAACTTATGTGCATAAATACCGTTGGGATGACACGAGCAGCCACATTTATGGAACAACCGGTGGTTTGATGTGTTTGGAAACCTATAAATATTCTTCCTTGCTTAGGGAATGGTAATAAATCCTTGAAAATATTAGAAGATTCATCCATTGTGGAATCATTGTATTTGGGAAGAAGAATATGTATTTTTGTTTGATTTGGAGGTTTTTTCTTTGTTAGCCTTTCCATTTCTTCACAAAAGTCATCTTGGACTCGCACCTCCAAATTTCCGCTAGCAATTTGGAGGCATACAGATGCCACTTCTGTTGGACAGTTACCAGATGGTAGCGCTCCAGGAGGGATGCAGACTTTATGTGCGTCGATTTGAACATTGCATAAATCCGCCGATAATAACTTAAATATACCTTTTGGAGATTTATTATTAATATCAGATCTGATTACAATTGATTGTGGCTGACCGATCTCCTTCTTGATATGAATCACGCGATCTTTATTAAAGTACACGGAAACTTCACAAAGATTGCCAGTGAATCCCTAAAAATAATATAGTGTTGCATAATTTGCACGTATGATCGTCGAATAATTATCATCATGCCGTTTATTATGAAACTCTTACCAATGAAGTTGCCAGGAAACGACTGAGGTTGTCCACATTTGGAAACTAAATAAAAAAAAAATTAATACAGAATTCAATTTAATTATTTTTAAAGTCAAAAATTATGCGTTTCCTTACTTCTCCGGGTGTTCTCAATTTCATTTCGAAAGTGGTCCATTTCAGATTTTTGGAACCATCAGGACCGTGTCTCGCGTATAATTGGTCACCTCTCCAGAAAAATTCCATCATCAATCCTCCAGATGATACTCTTTAAGTAATAAAAAAAATGAATAATTTCATTAACATTGTGGACGAACTTTGAAAAAAATTCGATCACCTACTTTGGATTTTCGCAGACAGAAAATAACGAGTAGAATCCAACTCCGAAAGCACCGATCTTATACAGTTAAAATATTAGCGGTTAATTTATAATGAACTTGATATAGCAGACTTTCGTTAGATTATATACCTTTTGTTCATCAGGGTTTCCTTCAGCGATTTTTTTTAGTCGGTTCCAATCTTGCTCTCGAAAATGAAAGCCATTATTCTTAAAAATCGTTTTTGTAAGAGTACCATCAGTGGTACCTTCAAATATTATTTCAACTGCAGTGGTTTTTGCATCATCTTTGAACAAGATTATTATAAGATTATCATTTTAGAAACACAAAAACAAAAAAAGAAGGTCAAATCATCATATCACATCTTAAAAGTTTCTAACCCGCATTCTGCAACAATTCTCGGAAAACCACAAATTCGGCCGCATATCTAAAAAAGAGAAACCACACAAGTTAGGAATAAGAAAATATAAATGTCATTATAGGATTTTAAAACTTACCGAGCCAGCATTTTATCGATTAAATGCCTTTGATTGACTTCGACTCGAATTTCGGTAACCGAATTTGACATCATATGATTCGTATGACTAGTCATCTTGATATTTCGATCTATGAAGATTAAACTTTTTTTTTCGTAAAGATCTAGTCCACATAAGCTTTTATATTTGAGTCTCCGGAATTTCGGACCTTAACTCCATTATATTGATTTCGTGTGACTAAGTAAAAATCTAGTAGAAAAGATCGACGTTACGGATATCCCATAATCCTTTGTTATGGAAAAATTAAAATAAGAGTTTTATATTGTATTTGTATAAATTGTTTTGGAATCACAAATTACAAATATATACAATTTTTTTATGCTGAACATCCGCTTAAACTTTATTTTAAAATCCTATAGTTAGGTATAAATTATTTAATAAATATATAGATTGCAATATAAATGCTTATATTATAAGACTTTATCAAGAAAAATGACTGCAAAGTTATCTAATAGTTTATTGCATATGCGCGTATAATACTTTTGTTAAAAAAGCTAAACGTATAAAGATTTAGATTTTGCTATTGGAAATATGTGATCTTTATATAATCTGAAAATGTGTTGTTCTTATAACGGTGCTAGCTATGAATTGATTCATTTCTTGAAAATAGTCTGTTTTTTGAATGCTCCAAATATTGCTGGTCTTGGGCAATATGTATTTCATGAGGGCTTAAATACTTAACCCGCGCAACACTTGAAAGAAGCTTATTTCTATATTTGGCAAGGGTCTGTTCCGAATTTTCCGGCACATTTTCATTTTTATCTATCTCTTTGTTTCTATTCCTTTCTTGGTCTGTGTCATTGATTAAATTAGAAGGTCATTGTTGTGATTTACACGGAAGTTTATCACAGAAATGTTAATTATTGTGATACCCCCCCGTCCTACTCAAAAAGGTGCGTACGTACGTACGTACACGGGTCCGTATTATTTCACCGACAATCACTTCACCGACAGCTAGGGATGTTAAACAGCTCGGTTTAATCGGTTTTCGAATCAGTTAGAGTCAAATTGCTTAAAGTCGACTCCACTAATATCACATGAAATTTAGATAATTATAGCAAGAATGATTTCCAATTTATACTAAAACATACATTGCATTGCGTTAAACCAATAACGATAATACCTTGATTTTTGTACAACCTCACATGATTAAAATTCAAGTCTGAGTCTGATAATTTGCTCGACTTCTGGAGTCGGATAAGTTCGGACAGAGCATTTAACATCCCTACCGACAGCTCATTTAGCCGACATCACTCCAGTGAAATTAAGCAAAAATATATACATGTAACCTATCAAATGCTAAATCCTAACCCTATGTGATGTCGGCTAAATGATAAATCGATCGGAACCCCGTACATACATACGTACGTACGTAAATCGACTTTTTTATTTAAAATGACAAATACAGTCAAACCTCTCTATAGTCACACCTTTGGGATACAAAAAACCGTGATTATAAAGAGGTGGGACTAATATAGAGGTATTTTCTATATAATTATAAATAGTTGGTAAAAATAAATTTGTAATTATACTAATTTTGTGACTATAGAGGAGGTGACTATAGAGGGGGTTGACTGTAATCTAAAATAGACCGACAGTTCATCAGATATTAACCAATTATTTAAAAGATAATAATACATTGAATATTTTTAGTGAAATTTTTAAAGAAATATATAATTTAGATAATGAAGAAAGATTGAAGGGCAAAAGTTAGAACAAAGATTTAAAATATTGGAACAATTTTTAGTAAAAAAGAACCAAAATCCAGATAATGTGATTAAATGGTGCTTAGAAAATCAAATCAATCCTATGGTCCAAATAATTCTTGGACATTTTTATCAGCATAGTAAAATGGATTGAAAAGGATGAACGTCAGGCATTCATTTATTATCAAAAATCTGCTGAGATGGGAAATGCTGGCGGAACGTATAATGTTGGAGATTGTTATCGAAAAGGTATTGGAGTTGAAAAGGATGAACGTAAGGCATTCATTTATTATCAAAAATCTGCAGAGATGGATCACGCACCTGGAATGTCAATGGTTGCGGAGTGTTATTGAAATGGAATTGGAACAACAAGAGATTTAGATAAGGCCAAATACTGGTATCAAAGGTAAATATTAAGTTTAATTTATTCAGGGATGTTGTGACGCATCATAATCATAATCAAATCATAAGGTCAGTTGCAATTGAATTGGTCAATGTAAGAATTATAATAAAGTTAGAGCAGAGTTATAGCTTCAAACTGACGCATGGGCAATTTTAATATTTTATCGGTAGATTACACTAAATTAATATTATCTATCGTACGGCCACGTTGTTACTACTGTAATCGAAGCTTTCATATTTGTATAGCTTTTTTTCTAAAATCAATGTCGCGGCTGAAGCTTGTAATTTTAATTATTTTAATATGAAATTTTTAGAAATTTTTGGGGTGCATTTTTTTAACCTTTTTTTAATAGCTAGATTAGGTTTTAGGGTTAGTTTTGATAATAAAAGAGTATAAGTGGATTTTGGTAGAGATTATATTTTTAAATCAAGGTCCCTAATTTCAAGCATCAGCCGTTTCAAGCTTCAGCCGCGACAATCAATAATACCATAAACAACTAATGACAATAAACTAAAAAATTTTACATGTAAAAAACTGCTTAAAGATGACAAAACGTTGGTTTGGAGCGCGTTATTTATTTAATATGGTCAAATGTATATGATAGTAACAACTGCTAAACGTTATCGTATGAGGAAAAAATCGACACAATAGTACGGATATGTTTGTTTTTATCCACAATATGGTACTTAGGCAGTTCAAAGTTGATTAGTTGTTTAACGTCAAAATTTTGGGCTCGGGCAAGGGGGGGGAGGGAAAATTTAAACAAACATATAATCTAAACAAATTTATATGTCAGATTATTATTTGATTAGATAGCTGCATTATCTGTAGAATTTCATATGTTATGATGTTTTTGCCTGCTTCACAGATTGGGGTATGCGATGTCCTATTATTATCAAACATATTGAAGATCATATACAAAAATCAGTATCAACATTTTTTTACATACCCTACAACTTTTCCGAAATTTATATAGTAAAAAAAAATCGCTACTCTTCCTTCATTTTCAACGATAGAGATTTAAATTTTGCTTGAACCCAATAAAAATGTATTATATTTTAATAATATAGAAAGTTTTTTAATTAATAAAAAGGTTAATTGCGCAAAAAATCTTTTCTAAAACTATAAAAAAATAATAAATTCTGCGTAGATATTAAAAATTTTAAAATTTATATTAAATAAAAATATTCTCTCTATATTAGCTTTCTATATATAATTCTTAACAAGAATAAATAAATTTTTCTACAAACAATGAAGTTTTTGTGAAACCTTAGTGATTGAAAGTTTAATATATATAAGCGATTATTTATTAAATAGTTCTTGTTAGATGAAACATAGCAAATTGAAAATGCAGGGCATATATAATTAATCCTTGTTTTTAATTGTATCAAAACGATCAAAGCGATATATTAAAATAATATCAAAGTAATATATTAAAGCGATGTATTAGTACTTTAAATTAATTCTGCAATTGTATGCAAAATAAATTATAATCATAAAACCTTATTGTTTTTAATTGTTTATTAATCGATATTTAATTCAATTTTTGTTTTTAATTGTATAATATAGATCAAAGCGACATGTTAAAATGATCGAAGCGATATATTAAAGTGATATCAAAGTAATACATTAAACGATGTATATTAATTCTGTAATTGTATGCAAAATAAATCAATTATAATTATAATAAAACCTTATTGAATTAATTTTGAATGGCGATATTGTTTATTAATCTTTTAAATATAGCGATAAATTAATAATTTTTTTAAAAAAAAAAATTAAAATGCCCCGCCTGTCTAAAACTCAAAAAAATTGTAAAAATGCACGGTATACAAAAAAATCAAAATCCTATGAAAATAATTTTAGTATACCAGAAATTAAAAATCCAATATGCGATTTTTATATTCGTCAGCATAGAAATTTTCAATAAATTACACCTGAAAATAATTCAATCGGTCTATTAGAAATTGAAAACTTAATTGAAAATTTAGCTAATCAAATATCAACTTCGCAACCGGCCATCTCGAAAATAGAAAAAATAAAAAAAGACCTAGTAACAAAACTTGATTATTTATCAGAAAAAGAATTAATAACTTGCTCTCAGTTATTTAATAATATGAAATATAAAGACGGACCAAATAAAGAAAAAAATCTATCTCCATATTTACAAGAAAAAGCCACAGAGTTATTATTTGCGAATCGTGGAAAATCTAGCTCCAATTTTTAAGAAAAACTTAAGCTATTAAGAGCTGAAAACTCAAAATTAAAAAGAAAAATATATAAATTAACTAAGAGAACTAAATCATTAATGATTAAACTTCAACATTTTAAAAGATCTAAAAGCAAATATCTTTTCAAAATTAGATCAGCTAATAAAAAAAAAAGAAAAATATCAGATAAGAATATTGAAAAAGCTATAGTTAAAAAAATTAAACAAAATAATCATGAATATACATCTGAGTTTGTTTCTATGGCTACGAATTTAAGTATTCTTGGTCATATTTTGATATCATTAACAGTACAGTGCGTGAAAAAAATTATGACATTTTTTACTGGTCAGCCTCCTAAATCATGTTTATCTTCAAGTACTTTATCATAGTGGACAAAAGAAGTAGCAAAAATTTTTATACAAGATAATATACCTCAATTTTTAAATCGATTTAGCTTGTATGGAGTTTTAGCTGACAAAAGTACTAGAGGAGAAAAAAATATTTTTAGTATATATAGCTTACTAGAACGAAAACAAACAAGAACTTATGCTAACTATTCTTAATATGAAAGATTTGAAATGCTGTTCTGCATCTACAGTATCTTCAAGCGTTGGAGAAGCTATTAGTAATAATTCACTAAATCTAGCACAATGTCAATATTGGCTTACTGATAATATGGCCTATATGTTAGGAACAACAGCTGATGCTGTTGTTAAATTTAATCAGCAATATTCAACAAATGCAACATGGATTCCTTGTGGACTACATGTGATACATATAGCTTCAACTCATTTTAATGATACAATATTCGAAAAAATCAAATCACTTTCAGGAGTTTGTTTAGAGCCACATCTATCGAATCTTCTTAATTTAGCTTATTATCTTTATTGTGGATACAATGAATCTGATAAAGATAATCCATTAAATATGAAGACAGAAAAAATTAATGAATTATATAAAATATTACTTAACTATGATCTTAAAAGATACCAAAAACCTATTTCAACTCGTTGGTTATATCAATTAACAATCACAAAACAATATCTAAATCGACGAGATGTTCATTCTCAATTTTTTAGTTGGTTTATTAACCAACTAGAAATGGCAAACAAAATTCCTGAAAGTTATTTAAAAAAATAGAAAGCATTTTATAGTTTTTTACAAAACGATAAATTAAATATAGAAATTCAAATAATGGTTAGTTTTGGCGAATGGTTTTATAAAAAAGTTATGTTCTTTTTAATTTGTAAAGATACAAATACTACCAATCTTCCAAGTGGATTTAGAGCAAATGAAATGCCAGATAAAGTCGAATAATAGATTAATGAATTGCAAATAGCGGCTGAACATCCTGATGAAGTCTTTGTAAAAGAGATGTTATTAGCTCATGAGACTTTATCTACAGATGAGTTTGATGATTTAATAAATAGAATTGAACGTGAATTAGTAAAGGCAATAGATGCATTTAAATGATGGATGGATCCATGGACACATTTACCACTTTCTATATGCCGGCTTGGAGAAATTCATGGTCCTGAATTTGCAATTGCAATTATTAAGGTTGTATTAAATATGCATATTTCAGAAAATTTTACAGAAATACAAAAAAAATATATAAATGAATTAGTAAATAATATAAAAAATAACAAACAAGAATCTTTTGCTTATTTGAAGCATTAAAAGATAATGATTTCAAGAACAATTTTTGGCTTTTTCACAATCTACCTACACCGACTTACCCAATTATCCATTAATACACGATTTCATTAAGCACAAAATTTGGCCTATAATTGTTCATCAGCAACACCTCGAGGGTATGTTTAACAAATATGATCTCAAAACACATCCTAATATGTCTATTGACCTACGAGAATTAAGGATGCAACCCTCGAAACCCAAACTTCTTGAAGTTTCACTTATTCGAGAAAAACTATCAGAAATTCGTTTAAAAAATAAACAGAAAAGAACTATTGTTAAAAATAATCCAATTAATAATGAAGAATCTGCAACTGAGATACTTCAAAGGTTTCTAAAACCTTCAAAATAAAAAAAAAAACTAACTTACATATATTTTATACAGTATATACATACAAATCTAGACAGATCTGTTAGTAATAATAAACTTTTAATTTATTGATAATATTTGTAAATAATCAAGTAAACTTTTTTCTACTATATTAATTTATTAAACATACTGTGATCGAAGTCTCTAAGCTTTGGTTTTTCATAAAGTATGGTGTTTTCAAATATCTACGGTATTGAAAAAAAAGTATAACACTTTTGTGTTCGGTTATTTTTTTTTTGTATAACGAAAAGAAAGGTAATTTGGGAATTTGTAAAACAGCTACAAAAAAATCTGATCATATGGACTAGGTGCTGAGAAAAGGAACCAAATTGACAAAAAAAAAGATCTTCGGAGAATCAATTTTTATGTTATAAATCTTATAATAAATTATAAGAAAATGCAACCTTTAAAGAGCTATACCACAAAATTTTATTAATACAATTACTTTTGTGTCTTAAGTAAAAAATGATTCTAATCTTATTCTAAATTGATTTATATAAAAAAATATCTTTGAAAAAATTGTCAATTTGGTCCCTTTTCTCAGCACCTAGCCCATATAAATTTATAATATAGACATTACTTAAATTTGATTTACATAGTGTATTGGATACCCTATTCACAGATAGAAAGATAAAAATAATAATATAAGCTATAGTTAAATATCTGGTAAAATCTAGAGATGTGCTACGTACAGTACTGTATGCAAAATTTTTTTTAGAATATTCTAAACAATCCATGAAAGTATATCTCAAAATTTTGACTATAAAACTGTCTTTCACACTCTAACGAGAATTGTTCCTTGCAAAATGTTATTTATCAATACCATGTGTATTGTGTATATTATGTATATTATACACACTATACAACTATACATACTGTACGTACTGTACTCTAAAAAAATTCAGGTATCATATAAATGGCATATCACTAGTTAAATCATTAAGCATCACGTTTGAATCTATTTTACAACACTTTTCAGGAATTAAAAAGAAATTTTATTGTTTTCACTGATCACAATAGGCAGCCATAAAATTGTGACCTGTATTATCAATATAGTTTATCACAACAACAATGTGATTTGTAGTTTTTACCCTAAATTGATGCAACGTTGTTTTAATTAGCCTGCTGAGACAGCAGCCATTACAGTCTAATATGTAGGAATAACTGGTCTCAATGACGTGATTTGTAGTTTAAAAAAAAGAGAGAAGAAAATTGGAAATCAATACTCATCAACTGCGTAGGTTGCTCGATAGCAGAAGGACAATACCTGTTTATGTTTTCATGATAATATACTCATAAATGAGAGACAAAACAAATGTCATGCCTGAAGTTAGCAGTGTGATCTAATTTAAGGTGCTAATTTCAGTCAGGTGCAACTTTAGGCACCTAACTTTGTCAGGGTGCCAACTTCAGACACGATATAATAGGGTGTGCAATGGCCTATTAAAATTATATAGTCAGGATTACTAATGATCATCACTAATTGCAGATTTTCTAATGGTAATGTTGGTTTTACCTCAGAATCTTGGTACTTAAAATCCCAATGCCCAAAATCCCGAAAATAAAATCCTGATAGTATTAATAATTGCTTTCGGATTTTGAATGCTGGGATTCTAGGTATTGGAATTCAAATATAAACTGGTAATTTATTATGTACCCATATTAATATGATTATCGCTATAAATTTTACCATAATTACATTTATTGAAATAAATAATTACTCAAACTATATGCTACTTTTTTTTAAATTGAAGCTTTAAACTAGCATTACACTGAAATAGAGCTATTTTTTATTTTTTTTTAAAAAAAAAGTAAAAAAATATTAATAATCAAAACCAAGAACACTAATCATTAGCATTCTAAATATTTTTATAAAAATATTAAAAAAATAGCTCTATTTCAGTGAGGTTCAATTTAAAAAAAAAATAGTATGCTATTTAGTTAATTATTTATTTCAATAAATCTAATTTTTGTTTTAATAAGATGGGTAAGTA
>CAJVPZ010001053.1:0-15787 GCA_910592135.1 Racocetra fulgida | reverse complement strand
TAACCTTGTAATGTCTTTATTGTTTTTAAAACAAGTAAATAAATCTTTCTGCTTAAACCTTCTCTTTTGCTTTTCTTAAACCCTTTTTTAAAAGTATTGCTATAACAATATATATAAAGTTTTTTTTGTTTTTAGTAATATAAAAATGAAAAGTTCTTTTAAAAATTATATAATTTGTTTGATTAATTATTATGATTAGATCTACAAAATTAGCTAATTATATAAATATCTTTTTATAAGATAATTCAAACTTATAATAAATCATTTATATAATTGATTGATATAAATAATTGTTCTAATGAACTTGTTTTGCTGTTTTTAACTCTAATAATTAATAAATGAGAAGTATCAGTAGAAACTAGATAAATTGCTTTTAGTAATTTATTTATATACTTTAATTGACAATCCATGAATGAATGAGAATTTACTATATAAAATTTATATATAAATTTATTACAATTTCAAATCTACATTTCTGATCTAGTAAGTATAATTTATTTAAATATAACAATAAATAAAATTTAACCTATAATAGATATATGAATTTTTCTATCTTTTTATAAAAAAAATTTAAAAATTATTTCAAACTGATTATTCTATAAATATTCAAAAACTAGGTACTAAAATTTTATATGATATTTTATTATAAATTGCGAGAAAACTAGATTTTAGCACTATTAGTAATTTTTATAATTAACTTATCCCCAATTTTCATTCTTATTTATTCGCGAATTGTCAATTAAGTATTTCTAAAAATATAATAGTTTATTAAATATAATACTTTGAACTTATATTAGTTCTCAATTCCTAGTAGTTATAGAGATAGTTATAGCATGTTACAGTAAAGTTACAATAATTATTGAGATAATTTGTCTACACTTCTAGTTTAGAAAAATATAATATTATAATATAGGTAATATAATTTTATACTTTAAATTAAAGTTATGATTTTTTAAAATATAACTCTACAAATTCAAATATTATAAAATAAATCTAACATTTATGATCTGCTAATTGTACTGCTTTTAAATTTTTTTTGCATCTGTTTAAGACCCTTCTAAATCACATAAAGACAATGCTTTTTTTTTGTTTAAAAAAAAGACTCTATAATAATATAAATGAAAAAACTTCTAATTTGTTAATTATATATAAATATAATCTAAAGAGTCACTATTTAAATGTAACTAAAGCTACACATTGTTGACCCATTTTTTCTGTTGTTAGTAAATTAATTTTGTTAAAAAATCAGTCTTTATGTTGTGTGAAACAATAGAATAGTATTATTCAATACAAAAAAAAATTCAAAATCACAGTTGTGTATTAAGATAAAACATGTAAAAAAAAAAAAAAAGAGATAAAAAGCTTATAAAAATTGCAAAAATTTTTGAATCCAAAAACTAAAATTAACAAAATAAAAAAAGTTACTATATAACTGTTGATTAGAATACTTAAAGATGTTGAAGATGTTGCCACTATTATTGATAATTGATATTAGTTGATTAATAATATTGTCTCTATTAAAATAATAAAACCACTATTTAATCCCTTTATATTAAAATATGAAATTTTTTTTTTGCTTTGTATTGAAAGTATACATGCCACCAAATAGATTTTAAAAAAAACACTATTTTGTCTATAAAAGAGCAAATCTAATTTAGATAATTATGTTCTTTATAATTTTGTCTTTTCAAAAAATTATCAAAAAATTTTGTCTTTTAGGTCAAAAACAATTTTGTCTTTAAATTTTAATTTCAGGTTTTAGACCCAAAATAATTTCATCAGCATGTATAATTGGAAACAGCTTATTTTTTTCATTATGCCTAATTTAGTGCATTAATATCTATAATACTTCATTAGGCATAACTATTCTAATCCAAGGTTTATATTTACTCTTAAATTGGCATACTTATAATCACAAAAAAAAAATACATGTTTATAATTCAAGCTATGTGGCAGACCAAGTTCTAATATGGTCACGACCCTATTTATCGAAACAAAATTCACTTTTTGACATTAATAATAATTTGTCATTAAAAAAATTACAAGGTTTGTTTTTATAGTAGAAAAAAATATATATCACTTGCTTGTTTTAAAAAAAATGGCTGGATACTAGTATTTCGTTAGTAAAAGTTTGCCGGAAGCTCCAATCAACAGTGCATTCTAATTTGTTAATCACGTAGCTGAAAAGACTAGAATAATAGGCTGGAATATTCTTTCTTGTCACATCACACTCTATAAATAATTTTGAAAACCCACATTCTCTTACACAAATAATTCTATATTTAAATTGTCAGGTTTTCTTTTGGCGACACTCATTTATAATAAATTTCCAGGCAAATTTTTCTGGAAAAGCCTACAGATTAAGTGATAAAGTTTTTAACTTATTATTAATAAGTATTTTATCACCATTAATATACTTAAATAACAATTGATTAATATAGATAATGAATCCGATTTCGCTAAAGAATAACTTGTATCTTTTCTTTTTAATATCACTTCTAAGTTTAGTATTAATAATAAAAGTATGCATATATTTAACTTCCATATTTTATGATATGGAATTCTAGTATTTTATATGTATCTAAAACTGTTTAAAAGTGCTAACTGGCACTTGTTATTGCATTAAAGAACTTTTTCAATGCTAATGTAACTAGGTTCTGCAAAGACCATAGTTTTTAGTCCATAATCTAATAACCAGTCTAAACCAGTCCATAATCTATAACCAATCTCAAGTACCTCTTTCTATGGTTCATATGTAGAATGATTTTATTGGTAATAAATCGTAATATTCGTTTACAGCTACTATATAAATTCTGGGACAACCAGAAAATTGCCGATGACTAAATCGATAAGTTTTTGATGTTACAGAAGTAACTCATTGATTTTGACTCGATAACTTATTTATTCGGTCATTGGCAATTTTTCAGTTGTCACAGAATTTATGATAATAGTTGTAAGTCAAAAAACCTGAAATGAGTATCCCGAAATATTAAACAACGTTATATTCAAACATAAAATACGATAGTGTATCAAAAGGTTTAAAACTTATATATATTTCTACTTTTATTAATAATCAACTAACATAATAGTTTATTTCGAAAAGCATCCAGGAATTTTTAATAATACTGGCTATAATCAATGTAGCTATTAGTATTTAATGTGACAGCGACCTAGCGTCGCTCGGAAAAAATGGTAGCACATTTGATTTAGCTTCGGCTAAGTATTTTAAGCAAAAAATAAAAGCTATGTAATTTATAACAATATCTCATTATAAAGTAACCTTTATGAGATTAATAATCCTGTATGTATGAAGTATAATACAATAATGAAGATAATTTGAAGAATATAGCCGGCTATAGAATAGGGATTTTAAGTCGAATTTCGTCGAAATGTACCCGAAAATATATCGATATAATCAATTTCACAATCGACTTCTTAGCATCAATGTAAACGTATGGTACAAAATTTTTTTTAACTGCTGTTCTTACCTCACCTTTTAGGGTGCCAAAGCGTTGGGATGCATCATGAAAATCATGAAACGGAAAGTGTCGACCTGATATATTGGGGTGCGCAGTCAATTATGTAGGCCAAAACTATGTGTATATAAATCTGGGTGGGTAGATCAAAACTTTGTGACGAACATTTTTAGATGTGGAGAACGAATTACCTTATTTTTTTTACAAATGTCTTGGTATGTATCAATTCTTAAACATATTTATAACAAAGTTACGTTAAAATATTTTATTCTGAACTTCTATGTTAATACTTAAAATTCGAATGAAAATTCAGTCAAGGCAAAAAGAAAAAAGAAAAAGAAAATTGTTTGATGTCGGCAACATTTTTATTTTAAAACACGAAATCTTTTAACTTTGTTAGAAATATGATTAAGATTAATTTCATGTTAAAACATTTGAAAAAAGCAATGAAATCGTCCTTTACATCTAAAAATGTTCTTTAATAATAATAATCATATCTAAACCAAATATTCTTTAATGGTAATAACCATATATATAAAATTTATCACTATAAGTACAGCATAGTATCTTCGATGATACCACATAGTTTTGATTTACATAGCTGATGACAACGCACTCCAATGATAAATGTGTGTGTGACTAACCAAATCACTTGATCAAGTATAACAAAATATAATTGGTTAAATTTTTAGTATCGATATACAATATTGATCTATATCATGTATTTCTATATATATTAAATGAAATACTATACGTATACCGATACTGTCACTGTTTTTTTTTTTATAAAATGCAAGTTGACATTCTCAAAATATTATTAATGCACTTCAACACATTAATCTCGTAAAAATAAGGCAAGGGCAACGGTTAAAAATCGACAAAGACTTCCGTTGATATATTCAAAATATTGTATAAAGGGTACACATGTCGGATCAATACAGTAATAATATTTTTTTATTATTTAATAATGGTAATATAATTGTCTTTAATAATCAATCGCATGATATATAAGAAAAAAATTTTTAGCGCAGAAACTAAGGAGTGGGGAACTAGCTCAGATGGTAGAGCGCTCGCTTCGCATTATGAGTCTGCGAGAGGTACTGGGTTCGATACCCAGGTTCTCCAAATCCGTGTTTTTTTAGATTTGATCCCTCCCATTAAGGAGATTTAGCACAAAATTTCTACTTCATATTTTCATAACATTAGCGCCAATAATTTTGAATATTTCATGAAAGAATCCTTATTTAACCGTTTAGGAGTAAAATAAATGATAATATTTATTAGTATCGTTATTTGATTTTTTTTTTTTTTTTTTTTTTTTTTTTTTTAACATATGTATATATTTAGTTTTTTTACATTTTCATACCCTTTAATAAATATTTTAATTCATGTGTAGTTATTCAACTTAAGATTACTTGAATTTAAATTTTTTTAGCCCTCGAATAAATAAATTTGAAATTACCGATTTAAAGTATGTATATAGTAATTATTAAAAGTCTTAGCTACAATGATAATGGATTCATTGGAAACCATTATACTAAGTGGAAAGAATAAAATATATGAGAGCGTTATACTTTAATCAAAATCTCATAACAAAGGGTTAATTTTTAAAATGCATTGCAATGTAAAAAATGTAAAGACGAGATCTTCGCATGAATGAAATCATAAACTTGCTACTTCATACGACCAACTATACACCAGTGCTACATTAGTATAGTAAAATAGTAAAAAAGCTTTTTACAAATGAAAAAATTATAATTATCAAAATTCGAAACAACATGGTCAATTTAATATAGAATCACTTGTAAAAATTTTCTAAATACGTTAATTATGCTTGATTATTACCTTCAAATAAAAAAAAAATTATACAATATTTTATTTAAACATATTATTACATTTTACATCACTATTCCTAATTCTAAACATCTTATATATATATATATGAAAGAAAAATATAAATAAAAAATAACATTTGAAAAATTAAGCGGTAAGTTTAAAACTATTCTCATTACAAGAATCAGAACAGACTTGACATTGAGATTCATCACAACACTGTAACGCATGATCCTTTTCAAAAGCACCTTGAAATTCGTTTGAACAGAATTGATTTTTAGACACCTCTTTTTTTGGCTTATCACCGCATTTCAACTTTCCATATCGTAACGGAAGGACGTCACAGGAAATGTCGTAGGGAATTTCATAGGAAATGTCACAGGGAATGTCGTGGGGAATTTCATAGGAAATGTCGCAGGGAATGTCGTGGGGAATTTCATAGGAAATGTCGCAGGGAATGTCGTGGGAAATTTCATAGGAAATGTCGCAGGGAATGTCGTGGGGAATTTCGCAAGGAATGTCGTAAGGAATGTCGCAGGGAATGTCGCAGGGAATGTCGCAGGGAATGTCGCAGGGAATGTCACGGGGAATTTTGCAGTGAAAGTCAAAGGGAGAACCACAACAACCGCAGGATGGTGCAAAGGCTCCACAATTATTACAAAGTGGTTTCAACAATGTAGATTCTACAATTGGTGATATACAACGTTTAGATAATTGCGCGCGACGAATATTATTTAAGTTTGGACCAATGTATCTTTTATTTTTAGAAACGCTCTTAATATCGCCATTTCGAGAACGATTTTTTAAGTCACGACGATTATTTGGTTTATTGTATTTTGAATTTGGGATTGAATAAGCAAGGAGAGATGGAATTAGCACCGAGAGAATCAAAAAAGTTGAAAGGAGACTGTAAATTTGATGCATTTTGTTTATGAGATTGTTAAAATTTAATCGTTGGATTTGTAAAAGGAAAAGATATTGTTACTTTGGTTATGAATCTAAGGAATGGTAGAAAATTGCGACTTTAATATCTTTTTTTTTCTAAAGAAAATTAATAAATCTTTGTTATGATAAATTTATTGAATCTTTTCAATTAATTAATTTTATTTATCGCTATGATTAATTTATTAATTCAGTGATGACTTGTAAATCTCATTATGCTATCCATTATCGTTATGCCATTGATCAAAATTAATTGTAAATTCCATTATATCGATATATCGTGTTTTACATCAATATCAGATCACATGAGAAATTTTATCCCCTGATCTCGCTAAACCATGGAAACAATTTTAATATGCAAATCCTGGTTATGTTAGTCACATACTTTCTTCTGAATCAATAACAATAGTAATAAAATTACTATCTATAAAGAGCAAAATTTGCAATTTATATATATATTACTAGTATTATTATTATAGTTTTACTGTATAAACTTAAAACATTATTTACAGTATTTCTCGTCAAGAACTATATATGTGTTTTAGCGTATTTTAATTGTAAAGATTCACTTTATTTCCTCATTTTGTTAATACAAAGAACATGCAACTACTATAATTATTGAAATTAGAGTGTCCAGACTTACGCGATTTCAGAGATTTTTCATTAAGCAAATGAAAAATCCCTGAAATAACATAAGTCTGGACACTAATTAAAATCAAACTATATACAGAAAAAAAAATCCCAAAATATTTTTTTTAAATCAAAATTATATTTAACGTTATCAATAGTTCAAGCTAAATACCTGAACAAAACTAATTAAATAATAATAACGTCCACATCTTTCTTGAAAACATATTTCAGAATAATAGGTTTACAGATATGGAATGTAGTAATTAAGGCAAGAACAAAAGCGGTCCATCGTATAACAGCATCTTGTTGCTCATACCAAATACCATATAAAGTCCAAGCAATTACAGCTGCACCAGCAATATCACCTCTAAATCTCTCAATATAACCAATTGCAGTGCACTCCATGAAAAGAAGTCCCAAAATCACTAAAATTTGAACAAATATGCTAGGACTTTCATAGACAGTAGCGGCATTAGCAATTGTAGTATCATTGGTGACAGTTTCGATAGCAGCTGCATCATAAGCAACTGCTCTATCAGGTGTAAAAGTTGCGTATACCGTAAGAACTGCGATTACTAAAATCCATGCGTGATATAAAGAGAATGGGGCATGAATGAAAAAAAGTTCAAACGTATTTTTAGCAATAAATTTACGTTCAGCATCAAATATTCTTTTGGTGGGAAATCTTCTCAAACGCCAATAAACCCAGGAGACCTGCACTAAGATCACAATAACGACGATAAAGCCAAGAAAGAGAAAATCTAGTTCCTTTAAACAGGAGATTGTGTATTTAAAAATAATTTTAAAAATATTTTAAAAATTTGGTAAATGTAATTAAATATGAGATTTAAATATGAGATTTAAATATAAGATACCCAAAGGAAAAGCCATAAAGAATTCAAAAATGCTATGGCTACAAAGTGATAACTAATTTCTGAAATTATTATGTCGTTTTCTGGGAAAAATTGATTAATAACTATACAAAATATAATTAAAAAATTCAGCTTTTTCTCTTTCAGTAAAATCTTATCGAATCGAAGCAATGTTCACATTCTAACTTACCAAAGCATCCTAATAAAAGATGAATAAGAAACCATACATAGAACGTAAAATAGGCCGGGGTAATGTACGTTGTATGGTAGAGGAAATACGGGCTTTTCTCCTAAAATTTTCATTAAAAAAAAAAAATGTAAATCGTATTACCGATAATTTTAACATAGAATTCTTAATAAAATATTTTGTTAATCTATATAACAACATTATTCACGCACATATAAGCGTATGTACTCAAAATTATCAATTCATAAAAAAAACCAATGGTCACGAAAAAGAATTGGAAAAATTAAAAACCTGGCTAGGCCCGAGATCACCATAAATATTAGCCCCCAAAAGAAATATATATGCTAACAAATTTCCAATTTTCCAAAATATTGACATTTTATTTTAAAGGATAAAAAATATATATTATTTTATTTGTTATTTTTCACGATAAGCAAAAAACGAATTTGCTTAGGATAAAATAAAGACAAGGATGAGAAGAGAGAAAGGCACGGCTCTCTCAATGAATATAATTTTGAGCGAAAGAACTGGCACGGCAAGTAAGGCTAAGCTTTAGGGTACATATACATATATTTATTGTTTACAATATTGAATAACAGGCGATGTCTTACAAAAATGAAGGAACCACTTATGAAATTTTGTCAAGTCATCGATGAATGTGTAGGCTTTGAAAATAAATATTTGGACAATAATCACTGCGCCAATAAGTACGTGTTTGTAATCTCTTCAAAAAAAATATATCAATATGCCATTAATTAATACCATAATGCATGTCAACTCAACCGAGTAATTGTCCTTTTGATATATACGCGTAGAACATAGATGACATTATCACTAATAATTAAGTGACAAACTCTCAAACCGACATACCGTTATTTATCTTAAATCTTTCACTTTTAAACAACGGCTGATTCTGCAAAAACCTACGTATTAAGATTTCAAGAATAGCTTTGGTTCTGGCACTTGTTATCTCTATCAAATTTTAACCAACTTTTATGACGACTATAGTGATCACAGATACTACAGTGCTCAAAATAAGTGTTCTCAGGGTTTCTGCCTATATTTTAAATTATTATATTGTACTTGTGAAAACAGTATTTAAGCAAAAAACATATCTTTAGTAATTTCAGAATGAATGCAACTACACGTATCTTGATTTTCGGATCAAATATAGTATAGGTGACCTGGTGTAGGTCAGTGTTGTCACGTCTACTATGTCCAAGACTTTTTTGCCCATGTCCACGTCCAAACGTCCACAGTGTCCACAATTGTCCAAAGAATATTTAGGCTTTAAAATTTAATAAATTAGTTTAAAAAAACATAATTATGTATTTTATATAATTCTGAATATTTTTACTTAAAAGAGCAAATTAGATTTGTTTTTTTGTCCAAAATTGTCCACAAAATTTGCCCAGAGCTGTCCTGGTGTAAGTGACCCGGTGTTTCTGTGTTTTTTGGAAATTTTACCGGATCAAATATAGGCAACCCTCAACAAAGTTTCCAGAAACTCTTTACAAAACACCAGGATCACCTATACTATATTTGATACAGAAAGGCAGAAAAACCAGAATCGTATAAAAATTAGATGAGCTTGTGATAAGATTTATTATTCACACGAAAATAATTTTTTATAAATTTGCAATATGGTACAACAAAACGCCTTTTCATAATGATGATAGTCTGTTTACAAAAAAAAAAAAAATTAAGATTTTATTTAGTATAAAAATCAAAGTTAACAAATTAAATCAGAAATATAAATTAAAAAATAATCTTTTGTAAGACGAAAATTTTGATTATAAAACTAGCATTTATACCTTAGTTAAAGCATTTTTTGTAAATTTTTATTTAAGAATAAATATACAGTATCTATTTTTGATTTTGTTACAATAAAATTCTTTTGTTGATACTTGTAAATTAATTGATGCAAAAAAAAAAATTTTCTAGTGATTGTCCAAGGAAAAGTTTTTTTTTCGTACTAAGTTAATCACTGTTGAGTCTTTAAGTAAAGTTGTAGAGCTCATTGAGACGAATCTAATGGTAGTTAAATCATCCAAATTGGCCTAGTAGATGCCAAGATATCTTTGAAAATTCTTTAAGAACAATACAAGAATTTTATATAGACAGCGAAATGTTTTTAAAGATATCTTGGCATCTACTAGGCCAATTTTGATGATTTCAATGAGCTCTACAACTTTACTTAAAGATTCAAAGGTGATTAACTTAGTATGAAAAAGTTTTTCTTAGAAAATTTTTTTTTTTGCATTTATAGTAATTTATATATAGAACTGTTACATTATACTAGTATTTGTAGTCAATTTTGTATTAGTTGATTTTATCAGCTTAGCCAGCTAAGTCAGCCGATTTTTCAAACAATCAGCTTAGTCGATTTTATGTTAGATTATATCAATATTAAGAATTAAAGTAACTAATCAAGTTTAGGCCAATTTGGTATTTATATTATCTTTTCTCAAAAATTCTTCAAAAAGAAAATAAAATTTGATCCATTTTAAACAAAAACAATAAATTTCAGTTTTAAATGTCAACTTAATCATATTTTCAACAGTTTTGAAAAGTCTAAAAAAAGAACCAAAAAGCTGCAGATCTGAATAAAGATTAAGTATTTGGTGAGTACTATACCAACCAGATTGTTAGAATTGACTAGAGGAAAGGGCATAGGCCAGTATCCAGGTTAAGCCAATAAGAAAGTGGGTAATGTAATTTGTGAACCAAATTAGGTTTATCTGGATTGGAAGTTTGGTAAAACAGTAAAAGAGTTCTTGATTGGATGAGTACCAGAGTTGGAGTATGAATAAACTCTATAAGGGCAGAAGTAGATAATAGTAACAGAAATAAAAGGCTGCAAGTACTTGTTCTCAAACTAGGTATAAGTTACTGAAGTCTAGATCAGCCTAAATGTGGGTATAGAAGACTCTAGCAGGTTTACCTTAAAGTCAAAAGATTTTCTAAAATGATTAAGACTGCTTTAAAGCTCTAAGCCAGTATGTAAAAATAAGGTGGTACTAAGTATTATCATTTGGATATAAAAGAATTGGTATATGGGTATAGAGGGTTTAAATAAATAACCTCCCTAGTAGGGTGCAGGTATACTATAGCATCTAATATAAAACCTAGTGATAGGCAGACTACTTAAATAGGCAAGTTGTATTTTACAAATATGTATAGCTGTCAGATATGTCTAATGTTTAAAAATACTACTAATATTTAAATAAAGAGTAGCATAATAAAGAAGTCATCTTAATATTAAAAAAAAAGAAGTTGACTTAGTTAAGTTGATAAATAATGATTGATTACAAATACTAGTACGTATGTATATATATATCAGATTTAATGAATAATTAATCAATTATATCTATTTAAATCACATGCTTTTAATTAACCAATTAGGGTGATTGACTACAACTTAGCCAGCTAAGCCAATTTTTAAATATCAACTTAGTTTAGTTGATAAATTTAGATCAACTACAAATACTATATTATACTATGATCATTCTTCAGTTTACTAAAAAATCATCTATTAATATAAATAGAATAAAATTATCTAGTAAAATATAAATTTGCATCTTTTATCTTATAGTATATATTTAAAATAATAATGCTTTCTATATAGTATATTTATATACTGTATATTATTACAGAGTTGTAACCTTCTTAATAAAATACAACCAAGTAATAAGGTTACCTGATATAGTAATTGATTATTGCAAATATATACAGGGTGGAGGTGTAGTTGTTTACTTAATTACACTATAACAGACAAATAGTTCAAGATAGTAATAATATATAGAATAACTTTATTTAATACAAGAATGATAATAAGGTTTGCTTGTAGGAATTACCTTAGAGAGGGAATATTACACTTTACAAGATAAGAAAGGTTAAAGAATAACAAAGTCTAAGTAAAGTATAAGAACTTGCGAATTGGCAGAAAGAAGAAAAAGGCACTCTTTATATATCTTTTCTGCTCAAGACAAAGGTATACAGCATACAAAAGGATATTAAAGAATAAGTAATATTAGTAGAAAAAGTTAAAAAATTATACTGTGAGATTTGAAGGATTGTACTGAAAGAAGTTGGGAATAGTAATGATATCTGATCAGAATATATCTAAGTATAAAATCTTACCTGATATATTTGGATAAGCATAGCAGGATTTGTTACAATTAGCCAATTTTTATAAACCATCTTGTAATATTATAAAAATTTTATTTGTTAATTAAAATTTTAAACTTTAACTAAATCATTATGAATAAAAAAATAATATAATTATATCTATAACAAAATTAATACTAGTACTGTATAAGTCTTTAATATAAAATATTAATAAATTCAAATCTAAAATCATACTGCTGTTTTGAACAAAAATTAACAAACTAAGTTTTATTAAAGAGTTCTAGCATACTATAGTACAAATAAAAAAAGAAAAAAATAAAAATAAAACAATAAAATAAACAAAAATACAATAAATATTTAAATCTTCAAATCTATTTTAAAATAGTATATAATAATAGATAATAATAATAAACAGAAACAATTTTTAACACTTTCTCTAATATTTTTTTTAATTTGGCAGTCCTGCTACTTTTTATTTGCAAATACACTAAGAAATTTATTTTTCCTAATAATAGTTATACAATCCACCCAAAAAGTAGCTTATCTACATTTTTACCAAATATAACTTGCTTTAGTAAACTTTAAGCCTCTTTTCAGACCCTTAACTTACTAGAGATTATCCTTTAATCATGGGTTAGTGCTACACACTATATCAAAGTTAGCTTTCCTTTTTATAAAATAAAATACAAACACAAATGCAAAGGGTATAACAAAAATGAGGAAATACTATAGCATCAAGTTCTGATCCACCTAAACTAAGAAAACCAAATAAAACAAATAACAAAAAAAGAAAAACAAAGAAAAGAAAACAAAGATAGCACTATTAAACCCATGCAGGATTGTAAAAATTATATAGTACTACAAATAAACTAGACTAAACTCTATACTAGTTATTTATATCTGGTCTTGAAGTAGAGCTCCAAGAATTGAAACTTCTAGATGCTATCCCAAACCTGTTGACAAAACTTCTGCAATATTTCACTCTATAACTTTCTGATAAGGTTAACAAGCTGTTGTCTGTCAATCTGCGTTAGCAAATCAGGTGCTCTTGGTGTAATCATCACAATCTCTTGAAGAAAAAATATCTTATACTATAATTTAAAATATATATGTATATATATACATGTATTTTCTTTTTTGGCAGTGATTGTTGTTGTCAATCTTTTGATAAGAGTATGCTGTTTTTCCTACTTTTTAGAAAAATTTTGTAAAAGCCAAGAGAGTGAAGTATAAAAGAAAGTTTTAGTTTATAGATAGTCTTAAACTTCGGTAAGAAATGTATTAAAAACTTGCTTGTTGTTCTCCATAGATCAACTATTTTTAACTTCATTAGCAGAAGCAGAGCTTCTATTAAAAATTTCTGTATAAGGGTACTATCTTTTTTTTTTTTTTTTTTTAATGTTAAGGTGACCATTTTGGGGTCTGGCATGTTTTATTGAACTTTGAATCAAATGCCAGGGCATTCATATGAGCTACCCCTGACTTTGTTATATTAACAAGAATATATACTAGCCATATCTGTTCTTTTTGAGCATCTAATTAGATATCTACTTATTATTAGATTCTATACTAGATGCTATACCTGTAACTTACTATTACTTAAGCTACCTAATTAAATCCTCTAGTCGGCTTAGTGCCATTAGATATTCTCCTCAAAGAAAAACTGCCACTAAGACCCTTAGGACTACTTTATCCTTGTGGCAAATCTACTAGAGTAGTCTATGTTCCACACATATATTACCTAGGTTCTTGGTAACTTACATCTAGGCTGCGGCCAAGTGCTTATAGCTTTTTACTTCTATTACTGTTACCTACTCTGTGCCTTTGCAAAGTTTATCCAAACTCCAGTATCTACTTTACAGACTATTAACAGTACTTTGATGCTAACTAATGGTGTCCAAACTTCTAATTTAGATAGCCTAAGAGTGATCAATAGGCATCCCCTGGTATTCTAAATGAATTCTTTTTCTTCTGGCTGGTCCGGTGGCCTAGTTGGTGTAGTGCTTGCCAAACACTCAGTTCTTATTTAGTTTACTGATAGTGTTCAGTTCCTCAGATGATAATCCTTTACATAGTATCATCAAAGATTTGTGCTATCTCTCTACTTGGGACTTCCTAAGCAGACTTCCGTATCTTCCAATCTCTTAGATTTATTTGGCTGCTTCATTTGGGTTTCATGTAACTTATGCATCATATTACATTCCACAACCTTCTAATATGAGTTAGTGAGACTAAAGTCACAGGTGCTTATCCAATCAATAGTTATACAGTTTTACTATAACACATTTCTGCAAATTTGAATTTCATCGCCAGTAGGATTTGAACTCTTGTCCTGCTGCTTGGATGTGTGACAACTTACCAACTATACTAAGTCACCACACTCTGAGCACCACTTTCTTACCAGTTATCTTATATAAAAATACTTTTAACTTGCATACTGAATATATAAAGGAGTTTATGAGAAGCTTAAAAATCTTTAACCTTTATAAAAACTATTATTTGTAGTTGTCTCTTCTACTTTTCTCTAACAAGTTTCTGTTATTGTTAGCCATAAGTTTGATACAAGTGATCATTAAAGAGAGTTAAATGTTCATTCTAATATTAAACTAATCTTTACTTTTATTTTAATATTTGCTATATAGTTATAGTACTAATTCTTTACTTTAACTCTTAAGAAATCTATAAGTCTTATGTCTCTTAACTACATATTATTAACCTACAATATAATCATATTTCATTATTAGTTGAAATTATTAAAATAAGTCTTACAACTAAAAAAAGTATAAATTAACAAGTTTAATTGTTTCATTATATCTATAGGCTAAATCTAAATATTCAAACATATTTCTCAACTAACTTCTGAATTACTTTGTAGATTACCAAATTATTTCAACAATATATAGAATAGAAGTTACTTTATTTAATTTTATTACAATCTTGGCAGTTTTAAATTTTGTGCCTGTGAAATATTATACTTATATAAAAAACATATTGTATAACTAGGGTTCTGCAAATGCCCATGCCAGGCATATCGGCACTATGCCAGGCACTAGTGCCTCATGCTATGCTCATGTCTATAGGCACAAAAGTGACAAGAATTATTATAGGCATAAGCACAAATGCCAGGCATTTTTATAGGCATAAACACCAAATACTAGGCATTTTATGGACATAGGCACAAATGCCAGGCAAAAAGGTATCAAAAGATACTAAAAAGATGCTAAAAAGATGCTAGGCACAAGTGTCAGGCAAGGTGCCAGACAATTTATTAATAAATATTAAATTTTTTGTGCTCATTTCTATGCCCATGCCAAGTTTTTGTGCCTATTCCTATGCCCATACCAAGTTTTTGTACCTGTGCCATGTCTATGTCTAAATTTTTGTGCCTGTGCTATGCCCATGCCTAATTTTTGTATACCTATGCCTATACCCATGCCTAAGTTTTAGTGCCCTTGGCAGTGCCAAGGCTTTTGTTGAGTACAGGCATGCTGCTGGGCTGCAGATCTCTATATTATAATATAGCAATACAGGGTCTTAGTAAAGCTATACTACTTGACTTAACATGTAAGAGAATTAAGAAATATGTTTGCAAATAAGAAAAGAATAAAATAAGAAAAAAAGCTAAAAGAGACTTTAAAATAAGACAATAAACCAAAAATAAAGAAAAGAGGCGATGGCTCTAATCCTAAAACACAATAGAATACTCAAGACAAGGG
>CAJVPZ010001052.1:0-15788 GCA_910592135.1 Racocetra fulgida | reverse complement strand
TATTAGCTAATTGTATATCATTTAATATCGAATAAAAAATAAAATATCAAATGATCCCACGCTGATAAAAAATGTTACACGGCCAATCAAATTCACAGAATGACACAGAGATTATTCTAGAATGTGATTTCCTAATTTAGTAAAATCCCTGACTGAATTATGTGTTTATATTCAAATCTGATGCACGTAAATTTTCCTCATTACAATAGTTACATTTTCAACCTCTGTGACCACCTCCTTGATTGTTAATTTCCATAAAATGATTAGTCCAAAGTGGGTTTTTAGGTCACCCTCTTTTATTTTTCTTATTAGCATGAGTAGAATGGTCTGATTGTTCAGTTTCTAATAGTGAATTTACTGTGCTAGAACCTGAGTCCTCCATAATTTAGGTTATAAACAAAAAAAATATCGTTATAAGTACAAGAGATTTATATTATTATGAACTTATATTTTAATATATATGATAGAAGAAGAACCAGTTATGTTAAACAGGTTTGTTATAAATAAAGCATTATAAGTTAATAAACTTTAAGAAACTTTAAATTCAGATTAAATATTCAATCTATTGTTATTATTTTAACTTTATTAAATACGTATTTAATTTAATAATATTAACATTAAAGATATAGTAAAAACTTTTAAAGTTTATGCTGTAACTAGTTATGATAGTCATGGTTTAAGCCACAACAGTTTCTAGTGTGTCTTTTTCTGGCATAATAAGAAAGATAATAATAAGCAGATATGAATTTAATGCCAAATTGGTAAAAAAAAAAAAAACTTAACATTCAAGGTGCAGTATGCACATACGTAGTGTTGGCAGGCGAAACTATTTTTGGCAAATGATGAAAAACGAAACCAAACCTGGTGAAACACAAAACCTGGTGAAACTCTGGTGAAACGGTGAAACTTTGGCAAAACCTCTGGTAAATTGAAACCCCGGGAAAAGTCAAAATTTGGCGAAGACCAAGCCCTCTAAAACTTTAGAAAAGATTGAGCCATGTTAGTAAATCAAAATATTTTGCATGTGGCTATTAAGCACAGCATGCGGCTCGTTTAAAAATATACAAGAGCAATAAATAAAATGATAACCTTTTGTTAATATTCAAGCACTATTAAAGAAAACTAGATTTCCGGCTTTTGGAACTTCGAAGTAAATAAATTCAGCCTTGAAAATTCAAAGACTAAAATTTTGTTTTTTTTTTTTTTTTTTTAGTAGCGCTTATCTATGGTTAGTATTATTTATGTAATATAAACCTATCTATATCGGCAGTCTATAATAATATCGGCAGTCTATAATCATATAGGCAGTCTATAATAATATAGGCAGTCTATAATAATATAGCAGCCTATAATAATATTGGCAACCAAAAAAAATTTAGACACATAGCATTTTGAAATGCTGTGTCTAAAATATTAAAAAAATTACACAGTACGTCTGCTGTAAATTGTCTATAATTTAGGCACCCATGTATAGTTGCAACCAACTGAAAAAACAATTAACTAGCTAATCGATTGAAAAAATTTTGCCGATTTGTAACACTATCTTATAGCCTGGCTGGGTCAACAGATGGGAATCCAAAATTTGATTTTTTTACAGCTATTTTCATAATTCCTAAAAAAAATTAGCCAAATAATTTTCGCTGATCCGGTTAATTTATTATTTTAACATAATAATAATAAGATTCAATAAAAATTGATACGTATTGAATCTATTATGCCAAAATAATAAATTAACCAGATTTAGCAAGATATTATAACTAGTTCACTTACTATTCCTCTTCAAAACACTCCCCACACTACAACATAGTATAGCAAAATTTGACAGATAGGCGACAATATTCCTACTACTAACATATCTACATCTTACATTGCTACTATAAACCTATATGAAGGCTGTTATCCTACTCTAGTAGAGTTTTAAGTTAAGGATAAAGTAGTCTTAGCTGTAGGTCCCTATAATAATTTATGTAATTCATTCTAAAAATATAAAACATAAATTATTCAATAAAGACCGAGGTCAGGCCTAATTCTTAAAAAAAAAAACCTAGTGAATAATTAGTTATCATTCACAACACAACAGATAACTAGTATATAGTAATGTTAGAGATTATAACTTAGTGGCTAGCCAAGCGAATAAGTTAAATTTAATATATTTGGTTTAACTCTAGATTGCAAAGCAATTCTGTTTCAATATTAAACACAATGAATTAGAATAATCACACTCTAATATATAGAAAAGAAAAAGTGGTTTAAAATAAACAAATTCATGTTTAATTAGCATTGCAACAAGAATCATTATATAGACTAGTTATTCAAGATAAATATATTATATTGTTACAGAAGCAGAAATAAAATGATATTAAAATATTAATAATACTAACAGAATTCTCCAAATAAAAAACTGATCAATCTCTTGTATTTATTTTTGAAATAAGCGATTTTTTTCTTAGTAACTTCAAGGACTATTCTATTTCATTAAAAATTATTTCATAGACTAGCATCCAAGAGTTGCAAGTAAAATGTCTCAGTAGCTAAATAAAATTCTACACTTACTTTCTGTTAATTTAACACATATATAGTATAACGAATAAATGTATTTATTCGTTCATTGACAATAAAATATTATAATAGAATTCTATACTTACTTACTATTGATTTAATATGCATGTAATACAACAACAGATAAGAGTTGATTAAACCGCAAATAAACTAGCCTGAGTTTCTACTCTGGTTATCCTAGAACAGTGTTTGTACTGAAAAACTACTGGAAGACCACTAGAAGGCTATTGGAAATAAAATTAATAGTAAAACTGGAACTTTTACTATTACAAAATCCTACTAGAAAATTAGAAATTCTTACTAGAAGCCAAAATTGCTAACACTGTCCTAGGATATAAAGCCTTACTATAATATTATAAAAAAAAATTACAGATAAGAAAATAAGTAATAGAAAAATATTAAAACAAGAAAATATCGTTATTTCACATATTAATATTAATAGAAGATCACAGCCACGTAAATTACACAAATCGATTCAAAACATCGATTTTTATTAGAACATATAGATATTCACTAAATATTTATTTGTTTTACCAAATCTTGTAACTATATGAACTATTTTATAAATGCTTTGTGTTTATATACATGTATATTGATTAATTAATTTTAATTTAGAACATCTCCATAATTTATTTTTCTCTTCTTCATACCAATATACAAGAGCAAAGTCAAGCGGTTCTCTTTCTTCTGCTTCATAAAACTTGAGAATCAGTAATACCTTAATATGCAAATATATATTAGTAAGTATATATTTATAATAAAAATAGATAAATATTTCATTTTTTACCAGACCATATCAATTTACTTCATCTTCTTCTTCATTTTTAGCATTTACTATTACATTTGAGAACACAGACTTTCTGTAAAAACTTTTTGTTGAACAAATGAAATTAGTATTCTCTAAAATGGTAGAAGCAAATGTTTCTATATAGTTGTTTTCATAGATCAACATATTAGATTCTTCTTCAAAAAATTCATCAAGACCCTTTAATAGGTTACAAAACTCTTCAACTTGTAGTGGGTCTATTTCATCTTCACTACTTCAAAGAAAGTCATCTAGTCCTTCCAAATTACATGTCCATAACTTTCTATCATATCTTTTAATATATCTATTTTTTTTAACTAAATCTTTCTCAGTTAACTTCTGCTATTTTACCTAACAAATAATCAATTATTATTAAAGAATTAAAATTAGAAATCAGAACCACCTAAAATTTTCTTAATCGTTTAACTGTATTAATATTTAATTTAACAAGCATTAAAATAATTTTAGCTCGTGATAAATGTAATTCTGTCTTGCATATCAACAGTTTTATGCAGTTAAACATTTTCAATCTATAATTAAAATTAATTAATCTTTATTAATTTTACTATTTGCTTTATAAAATCTTTTTTATTAGACAAATAATAAGTTCTTTTAATATATGTCTTATGAAGAGTCTTATAAATCTCCATAGTTATACAATTTATTACTCTGTATTTTTTGATTGTAGGTATTATGTGGTAGTACTATGCATGAAGTTTTGGAAGTTGTAAACCGCTTCGAGAATAATATGAGAATATTTTAACAAATTCTTGAGCCAATTTGGTAATGAGAGTCTATAAATATATATAATTGTTAGAATTTTATAAATATTAATACAAAACATTATTTCATATCTGAAGCTAAATACATAAATTGTTCGTAAAAAATTTCTTTCTAATAGCTATATACATTTGACAAAATTGGTAAAATACTTTACACAATCTTTTATTACTGACTCCTGGCTCTCCGTATATATTATAAAGGTTATCAAGCCAAAAATAATCACTTTCATTATATTTTTCAATTTATTAGCTATTATATACGTTATATCAGATATGTTTTTCATTATTTTAAGACCTGGGAATCTAGGAATCGATGACAATTATTATTCAAAAGTTTGAATTACTCAACCTTCATACTGTTCATTTAAAAGATCTTTTGTATAATCGAACATATATTTAAATAGACCAAGATCTAATATGTATATTCAATCAGGAATGGTTGCTTTATATATATTAAAGTTACTAATAATTTTAATTATTTTAATAATATATCTTCTTTAAAAAAAATTTAGTTAATTGTTTAAATATTTTATATACTATTTTCCAAAAAATATTTTTTTCAGGATGAATTAAGTATTTTTACATCTCACCGTTTGCTAGCATTTGTTTTATATTATTTGGAGTTCTATACATAATATTACTTAAGGTTGTATTATTTAAATCATCTTTTAATACTAAACAGCACCTGCATAGTTTTTTTGATAAGCTTAGTTGATATTGAATATAATAACCAAAATTCATAGAACAAATAGAATTATATTACTATGAACTATAAAGTTAAACTCTGGTCTTCCAAGTATTAAACCAAAAAAAATCATTAAGTATTGTTGAAAAACTTCTCTTTGTGACTTTCGAATATTATCTAACTTTTTTGTTTTTGAATCTTTGGCTTTTAAAACTAGAAAATATCTAATTAATGCTTTAGATTCTAGATTATGCCTTTGAGAATTTGGAATATTACTACAGTGCAGAAACTCTTAAATCAGCAAGTCTTATATATGCAGCCAAATTTTGTCTAGAGTCGGAAGCCGGGTCGGAGCCAATAAAATTGCAGGAAATTACTGCAATAAAAAAAAAAAAAAAAACCAAAAACAGAATTGCTTGTGATTCGTATCGTGATTCGATCACGATTCGTATCATAATTTGATCATAATTCATATCGTGATTCGGTATTGTGATTCGATCATGATTCATATCATGATTCATATCATGATTTATATTGTGATTTATGATTTGTGTGATGATATGCGTAAGCAATTTAAGTTAGTTCATATTGATCACTAACTGCATTGATATATCAGATTTTCAAATGAAAGATTTCTAAAACGATGATGAAATTTGGTATTTATTTTATATATATTAAGCATTAAATTAGCAGCTTCTGGATAATATTTGAAAAAAACTTATATTGAGCTAAGATATGTTTCGTATCAAAAAAGTTATAAAAATCTAACAGAAATAAAATTGGCATATATTGAATATAAATGCACAATAAAATGTATGATGCTTTATTGTGGTTTGCATAATTTTGTGACCCTCAATAGTTAATTTTTTATAATTAAATAATTGTAATTGTGATCGCGATTGCTAAAGCTGGCAAATTTATCATAAATTTGAGATTGACAAGCTCAGATTCATGATAAACTGACTGGCTTTAGCAATTGCAATTGCAATTACAATTATTTATTGCAGTTTGCAAATTTCTGATTTTTTAAATATTTTTTTTTAAGGTAAAATTTTGTGCATTTATTATTTTGTAAAAATTTTATTATTTTTATAGAAATAAAAATTACATATTCATCATTTTGTAATATATTTGCAGAAATAGAAGTTGTGCATTAAAATATTTAATCAAATTTTTGCAAATGATAAATGCGCAAATTTTGTCTAGTCTAAAGGTCAAAAAAACTGTTGAAGAAATCAGAAATCAGCGATTTACTTTTTTTTTAATGATCTTCAAATTTCGCAACTCAATATATATGTACAATCATATTCAAAAGTTTGATTTAACAAGTATTTTAAATTTTATTGTTTTAACAAAAAACTGTAAGAACTGATAAAACTACAAACCATTATAATTTCAGGTTAAATTTATTTTAAGTTTATTTAAAATAATTTTGTACTTATATTGATAAAATTTTGATTTCAACATACTACAAATTTAATAATAAATGTTTTGTATTCATTCAATTTGACCCCAATTCCCAGTAACAACCGTAAATATTTTATTAAAATTCTAATTTCAGACTCTTTATAATAATGAACGCTTTATATTTTTCTTTTTGACCCCAATTCCAATAATATTAATATATAAAATAGACGTATCTAAATATGAACTTAATTTATTAAAAGGCAAAAGTAAAAATATAATAAAAAATCAAGTATTGCAGAAATAATTCTAGATAATAAAGTTATTATCTACCTGCTAATTATTCAATGCATCAATTTCATTTAAAATCGTATCTGGTACATGGCAATGCAACCGATATTTCTTCACAGCATATTCTGCAAGTTTTCCTGTTAAACCTTTGCGATATACATTCATATATCTAAAGGACTTCCAGGCATATTGTCTAATTTCAATGAGAGGCACTGATTCAAGAGCTTGTGGCATAGTTCTCTTCAAACCTTCCCAGGTATAGTCACAGTGATTGCATGCATATCATTTTGCTGACCCCAAAAATTTTCTATATAATTTAATTCACAATAGAACTTTGGATAAAAAATAACTTTATGGTCGGCAGAAATAATCGCTTTTTCAATTTTTCTACGCTGTGCTCTAAAATCTGGCTGGTTCACTATTGTCATTCTAGTGCAACAATCAGTTTTTCCTTGTTCACACCCTCCTTTACATGCTAATTTTATTCCATCACGCCACAATCCTCTCTCACCCAATACTTGCTTCAAACCCTTCAGTTCACCATGAAGATCAGGATTTTTATAATCTTCAGGAAAGCATATGACTTGCAGGATAGCATCTCTGTATGTGATACTTCTATTGTTTGAGAACATTTAATATTAATATATTACTGTAAAAATTTAAAATACTTATAATAACATACAAACCTCATTTTTGGCTGTTTTTTGCCAGGAGATAAATTCATGTTTTTTGCTAAAAGGGCATCTTCGGCATATACACAATGACCAGTTGCATTGTCAAATACAAAAAGAGCCTTTGCACCTGGAAACCGAGCTTCAAATATTGGGATTGCGCAGTTTATCATCTGATCCACAAAATCATCTGAATTCCACCATCTATTACCATCTTTACCCGGATAAGTTATGACACATGCTTCTAATGGAAGGTTGGGGAAAGCAATCTAAAAAATTTTAATTAGAACTTTCTAATTATAAAATTAAATAAATAAGACGTTGCATATATACCTTGTCTTCCTCATGTAACACTAAACGCTCACCAATATCAATGAGAAATTCACTTATATGAACCGACCGTCATTGGCCTTTTTTACAAAGTGGTTGCTCCCCTTTTGGCAACCAGAGCCAACGTCTTCCATCATAAGCTGAAAAAATACACTCATCATATGTTATCAAAATGATAATATCATCAAAATCTGGTCTAGTTTCTTCTTCCATATTTTCATCAGAAAAAACCACCATACGTGCTTCAAATTCTGCCATTCTTTCCAAAAACCTTTCACGATAAGCCACTACATCTGTATACTCGTGTCCATCTATATACATTCCTTTTCTAACTTCTGAGTACTCAAACCCGAATATTTGTAGCCACTTTCTAGCTATTCTCACACATATAGTTGGTGATGGATCAAAGCATAGTCTTGGGAAGATTTTTTCATTTACGTGTTTTGCCAGTTCGTCTGGATTAACATTTTACTTATTTGATCGAAGAAATGACTTGATCTGAATCAAAACATCGTCATTCCATAGAAAACTCCAAGTTTTTGGATGTTTGCCTTGTCTTGAAATCGGAAATTTATCATTTTTAACATAATTTACTGCCTATGCACGTATGCAACGAGCATGATAAACACCTTTTCTAGCTGCTTCTGCCACAATAATGTTTCCTCAATCCTTTTACAACCACGCTCTACAAGACGAAAATAGAACAGTATTGTATAAAAACGTGCCTTTACCACCTCACTATGTTTATTACTTTTGATTTATTTTTTTAATTGCTTAATGGTATTGTTCAAGTTTTCTAAGGACATGATATTGTGACTTTTAGCAGTTTCAACTTCAGAGTCACTTCCAAAAGTTTCAGAATCACTATCCGAACCGATTGAATCGCTTATACTATCATCATTCGTATTTATATGTCTATTCACCATCTTTTTAAAAAGATTTAATCAAAGTAATTTAACATTAATTCACATTACAATTATTACATTTTTAGCTAAATTAGTGAAAAATAACTTACAGATAACTAAAATAATTCTAACTTGGGTGTTCTAGCTGCAGCTTCTCACTGTATTTATCTCTGTCTTCTTTTTGTTCTTATTGAGTTTCTAATATATACAAGCAGCCGATGAGTTGTTACTTCTGAAACTGTCTGCATCAACCTTGTAATCACGTTATCTGCTTCCTCAGGTCTCAAAATACTTATTTCCCCATCTTCAACATCATTAAGTTCATCACCACTGCTGTTACAAGTTTCTGAAGCTTCCGCCTGACTCCTTCTTTTGGCTATCCTTTGCACCTTAATCTTTCGTAAGTGAATCTTTCTTTTTGATAATTGTACCATTCCAATAAAATGTTATATTTGACAAACAAGACTGATGTTGTAAAGTCGATTGAGTTTTTAAAATATCAGCCTGCACAAACTACATTTTATTTATTTTTTTATTTTTATTTTTATTTTTTTATTATTGACTTTACTTTCGGTTTGAGAATTTATTGTATCATTTAAGCGTCATAATATTTAAATAGCATATGAATTTAATCTGTGAAATATGAAATGCGATAGATCTTTTATACCACAAATTATACAATAGTTTCAGAGATCAATCACTAATTTGAAAATGTCTATATTGCATTCCCAGATAAGTATAGTTTCATTAGTTCTTTCTGATATATTCAACTACTTTCTCTCCTTATTGTTTAACTTAAATTCATTCTTTATTAGATGCTTGACAGATTAACAACAGGGCCTTCGCTAATATAAAATCTTTGACCTTCTTTGTTTGTCTGTCTTACTCACAACCACATATAGCATTAGATAAGGATTTTTTTTTTATTTCCACTTGTCTTTTTTCTTTAATTCAATACTAATAGCACTTTTCTCAAGACTTAAACAATTATGGTTCCGGAGAACTTTCTAAAGTTTTTATTTTATTTTGTTAAAAAAAGAATCTCTATTAACCTACTATATTTATACAATGCTTTCTACTGAAACATATTAATGCATGATTACGTACAACTCACTGTAACAATAGCGATAAAGTTCATTGTGTTAAATGATGCATTATTACAGATTTAGTAATAAGATTACGCACAAACTCACCGTAACAATAGCGATAAAGTCTGATTTAATCGATAAATCAATCAATTATCAAACTACTGATTATGTGATTTATTATTATGCATTCTGGCCAATAAGATGCTTTATTTGGTATCATGTGACCGGCCAAAATTTTGGATTTATTAATAAAATCATCTAACTTAAAAAGAATTCTACACTATAAAATATTAATTAATTAAAAAAATAAATATCATAGTTATATTCTTTAGGTTATATTGTATTATTCTATAAAAAGATTTAGTTTGTAATTGTTATAGTTTTTTGTTTATAAGCTTTTAAAAATTATGTATTTTATTGGTTGATTTAAGGATTCCTGCACTGTAAAAGATAAAAATATAGAATGTCTGAAAGATTTTCTCATATGGTTTAAAGTTGTTGCATCTGAATAAAAAATAATTGAAAGTAGTCATTGACCAAGTAAAAGGTATGATTCTTCTTTTTTCTACCAATTACAGTTATATTGTTCTTTGAATAAATGGATACTTTTATCTTTTATTTTTTTATATTCCAGTACAAGATTCTGATTAATGCTATCAATTGCCAATAAAGATTTTATCATTTTAATCAATGATCGATAGAAGAAAGTATACTTAATATCCTGAAACTCAAAAACAGAGATCTCTTTAAACATGGTGTATAGAATATCAGAACATTACAGAAAATTTTTGCTGAGTTTTGTTGATGAAGGCAATAGCAAAACCTCCAAATTTGAAAATTTATTAAAAAAATTTATAATAGCATCACCAGCTGAATTTGATAACTAATATTTGATAACAATTGCCATAAACTCTTTATATGCATTGTTAGGCCATTTTACTGTTGGTGGATTCTACAAATCTTGATAGACATCATCTTTTGATGCATTCTCATAATCTTCTTGGTCAATTTTAACACTTTCTGATTCATTATCAATTGAAAGAGATTCATCTTTGATTGAAATAGATTCATTACTGATTAGAAAAAGTTCATTGAATAGAAAATATTCGTCTTTGATTAGAAAAAATTCATCTTCCATTGCTTGAGACTCATCACTTGTCATATTAGATTTATCATCTATCTCTATTAAAGAAACAAAGTCATTATCCTTAGCTTCATCTTCACTCTAAATTTAAATAATGATTAGTTAATATTCACTAACTTAAATTAAAACTTATAATCTATTTACCAAAGATTTAGCTAAAAAATAATTATTAGAATCTTCTGATTGTGACAGCAATCACCATATTTTGTCATCTAAATATTGTTGCTAAATAGTTGTAGTTACCTTGGATGTTGTATTTCTGATGAAAAAGTAACTTAGTGCAATATGCAGTATCAAATCACTTTGTTTTGTAAATATTTTATCTATATCGATTTCTTCACAATAATGGTATGACCAAGTCATTTTGTTTTTGTTTAATAATAGAAAGTAATTAAAAAAATATTATATCAAAGAGATAAAAATCAATTTAAATAAAAAAATTATTTCAAAGCAATTTGTAAAGATTTTAAGCAGAAGAGTTGCTTTTTATTGATAATTCCTTTACAAAAGTTTCAAATTTTGATTTGCTAAAAATAATCACTTAGGGTGTGGCAACTTAGTGAAGTGGTGAAGTTGTCGCACCCTCAAGCAGTAGAGTATAAGTTCAATTCCTACGGAAGGCGAAAAATTGGATTTTAGAAAACCGAATTCGGCAACTATCACCATAGCTGAGAAAACTCAAAACCCTGTAACTGTGGTTGTATTAAGATAAAAATTAGAAGGTTCTGGGGCATTTGTATAATAAAGAAGTTACACAAAGACATGCAAGCTAGTTTAGTTGGTGCAAACCCAAGATAAGTCCTTTGGAATCGCAGAAAGCCACAAGGCCAATATAGTGGTAAAGCGCTCACTTGGAAAGTCTCGAATAGAAAAGTAGCACAGATCTTTGATAGTACTACATACAGATTAATACTTGGAGAACCAGATAAACTAAACAGGACTGAAGTGTTTGGCAAGGCACTCTACTAACCAGGCTACCGGAGGAGTAACCAGAGGAAAAGGATCTAATCGTGGGGATTAGGGGCAGATTATAGCCCTTACTAGCTATCTGAATTGGTAGTTTGAGATAGCTGTGAAACTGGAAAAAGTCAGTAGATGTATCAGAGTTTGGGTGAACTCTATAAGGGCGGTAGTAGATAAATATAGAGGCCTCAGCTTGCAAATACTTGTTTTTGGATTTGGCGTAAGTTACCGAAAAAGACTAGACAATACAGAAATAGTAGGTATCAGACTGCTTTAGCAGGTGATGCACTTGAGAATGAATTAGTTAATCATGCTGGTAGTTCTATAAATAGACACAACGATCTTGGAACTTGGTCTGACTTATATATCACATATTCTGAGTGAGGTTAGATGGATTGATATAGGAAACTCAGATCAGAGGGTTTAATTGGATAATTCAAGTAATAGTGAGTTACAGGTATGGCATCTAGTATAGCACCTAGCATATAGGTAGATTACTTAATTAGGCACCCAAAAGATGCAGATATGGCTAGAATATATCCTCATCAGAATGTACTTGTCTGAGGCCTCTTTGAAGAGTACCACATGATTCTAATATCTAATAAAAGCAATAAGCCGAAGAGACTAACGTTAACTATAAAAAAAAATAAAAAAAATAATCATTTAATTAGTGATGGGACCTTCTGCATTATTAAAATTAATAATAATTATTAACAATTAGCCCAAATTATTAACTAAAAACTATTTAACAATAAATGGCACAGCTAGTTAGTATTAATACCATGCAGGTGAACAATATGCTAATTTTTATACTTTTTTTTTAACTAGTGCTTGAGCACTTCCTTATGCATATACTAAATGAAATTTAATTAAAATAAGAGGTCAATAAAATTACAAACGAGTATTTTTTTTCTTGTTTACAAGAGCCAAAATTTTAATTATACAGTATATGGATATACTTATTATATTTCAATTTTTAGTAATAAGCATAAATATTATTAGAATTTAATTTCCAGGTTAATAAATAACAACTATAGTATACTTATTAATCAAAACCTAACAAGTTCGCCTGCACTAGTTAAAAAAAAATTGTATGAAAAATTGGCATATTTTTCGCCTATGCAGTATTAATACTAACTAGCTACGCTATATATTATTAAATAGTTTTTAGTTAATAACTCAAGCTAACTGTTAATAATTATTATTAATTATTAATAATGCAGAAGGTCCTATCACTATTTATCACTACACTTAACAGTGCTAGTAATCTAGAAATTAATTATACTATTTATGAATAGTCTATCTTGCAAATACTTAATCAATAAATTAATTTTTCTATATAATGAGCAAAGTTGAATTTGTTTTGTTTCTTATTTTATTAATAATAAAACCATTATACTTCATCTTCCAAGAATAATTACAATTCTTGAATCCTTATTAAAATGGCTAATAGAAACTTCAGATCCCGTAAGCAAAACTCATCAACAATGTAAAGTCAAACATCATCTCTATGCCAACCTTCTGGAGATGCACAGCCTAATCAAGAAGGTAACGATTGTTAAATATTTTTTTATAAAATATTTTATATCTATACCTTATTGTTTTATTAGAATATAACTGTCATAGTTATCAAGTCGAAGAGTGTCTTTTTGTTCAACATCAATGATTGTATATTCTAACTAAGCAAGCAGTTGATAGTTTTCAAGAAATTTATTTTTTTTTATATCTTCGCAATGTCGTGAAAGGGTGGATTTTTATTAGGTATTTTTAGTAGTATATTCTTGGTTAGCAAGAGTACATATAGCCACACATACAACTTTTGGTCGCCTAATTTAAGTAGTCCGCCTGAAGGTTCTACACTATATGCTATACTTGTAACCTAACTAGAAGATTACCTATTTAAACCCTCTGATGTCCTCTATCCTATACTACCAACACAATCACACCAATCTATAACCTTGTGCTGCTTCTTATTGAAGGCCACCCAAATCGACATCTGCTATACTACTTAAACTCTAATTCTATAGATAACCCAGTAGAGTTCTTATACTACCGGGTTGCCCTAGGAAGGATGTAGTACATACCCCCTAATCTTTTTATGTCTCATGCACTTCCAGATTAGGCTATGAATACCTTCTGTAGTAGCCAAAACCACCACTAGCAGTCAGAACGAACCATTAAACTGCACAATTCTGATATCTAGTACTCTTGCAAGATTTGTTCTGATCTCGATACCCACATCAAGCTGGTTCTTATACCAATTCCTCTCCAACTACCAAACTAGTTAGCCTGGACAGGTCATTGTACCTAGGCTTTAAGTACTTTCCAGTTTTACTTCCTTTGATTCCTAATTCTGTAGCATAGGACCTTTTTTTTCAGTACAACTCTAGTGGTTAGGTTGGTAAACCCTTTTTGCCTCAGAGTTTTTGTCTGGTTTTTCGGTTTCGAGTTTCTGACTTTGTTGCAGTATTGTCAAAGATCTTCACTACCTTCTTACTCAGGTCTTGCCAAATGGGTTTCAATTATTCTGGTTCCTTGGATTTGGATCATCTAAGAGCTTCTATTTTGAGATAGTAGTATCAAGATTATAGGTAATATATCTAACAAATTGTTGAATAATTGTTACTAGTATACAGGCCTATTTTTTTAAAAACATCTTCAGTAGGATTTGAACTCTAAACCTGCCGCTTGGGGAGTGACAACTTAACCACTACTCTAAATCGTCACATCCTTGTTTTCAAAAAATTAAAAATGAATTAAGACAAAATAAAAAAGATACATTATCTCTTTATGTTCTTAATGTAGGTTTATTGTTTGTTATAGACTAATATATGCAATATTTACAATAATAACATGACCTAAATTATTAATATAAGCTAAAAAAAATTTTTTTATTTTTTTAAATATTTATAGGAGGTTTATTCTAGTGTAATCAAGTGTTTGCTTTTGGAACATATATATCCTTCACAAAAGTTATTAAAAGATACTTTCAAGACTTATCTTAATGAGAGATTTCCTGAATGCATCTCAAATATCGATGATAGTTAGTTTACAAATCTATACTATAACCAGTAGACAAGCCAAGTAATTTTCTAAATTTTGAATTTGGTATCAATCTTGCAAAACTTAAAATTTAGTTGAAGTTTGGTAAAGTCATTAACTTTTTTAGTTTTTATAATTCAGTCTAATTATATTTGTTATTAAAAATATAAGAATCCTATTTTTATATATATGCATATATATGTTTTTTTTTGTTAAAAAAAAAAAAAAGTCAGATTGCCGAGTTTGTTTTAAAGTTCAATGTTATACAAATCTAAGAATTATTTGATATACTCTAGAGATTAATAATTGAAATTTTGAAATACATATGAACAGAAAAATCAATCTTACTTTCTAACCAGAGATCTGGAATTTATAAACTCAAAAATTTTTATATTAAAATTCTAAGTTCTAGTTTTGCTATTGCAATTAATTACTTATTATTATGTGGTGTTTTTTTTTATTTAATAGCTTATAATTAAAGTAAAAAATTATCGTAGTGTTTTGTTGTCCAATGTTAGACAGCCAATCTGAAAAGTTTTGGGTCTGAACTAGAGTTGCTGGTAAAACTAAATTGTGCTAGTAAAACTGGTGACTATCTAAAATCTGATTGGCTATTGCATTCAATAGCCAATCAGATTTTAGATAGTCACTAGTTTTATCAGCACAATTTAGTTTTACCAGCAACTTTAGTCTGAACAATTGCTTTAATTAAAAACAAATGCTTTTCTATTAGATATAATGAAATGAAGACGTCTTTTTGAAATAAGTAATTACTACAAATTACTTTTTGAAAAAAATAGCAATGGAGTTTTCTGGTTGAATATAATAGCAAGATCTGCCTTTTCTTTTTTTTTTATAATTCGGCAATCCTGCCCTTGTTTATTTGGGATTAAGTTATTCAAAATTACAAGTAATTTACAAGTAATTTACAAGTAATTTATAAGTAGTTTATCTCTAACTAAAGTAGATCTAACCAAATGAAGGACTCACCCACATGATTTTATACACCAGGTGCGACCTGCCTCAGTAGTCCTTGGCCTCTCTCCGGATCCTTAACTCACTAAGGATTTATTTCCCTTTGGTCATTGGCTGGCAACTACCTGCCTTGTCAGTACTACC
>CAJVPZ010001051.1:0-15790 GCA_910592135.1 Racocetra fulgida | reverse complement strand
CTGACAAATTGACCTTAATAAACGAGCGCCACACGCGCCCCTAGCAATAGAACTAGGGTATAAAAAAAAAAAAAAAAAATCAAATTTAATTGATAAAATTTTTTTTAAGCATGATCATGTAATTAAAGTGACAAACGAGTTGCAATATTAGCATTAAACCAAACTAATATAAAAAATCATAGGTTTTCTATAGAATTGAAATTAGTTTAGTTGGTTTGGTTTAATGTCTCAAATTATAATTTTTCAATCCAAACTATGCTAAACGTATCCATCTTCAGGTAAGAGAAAACAGAGTATTGATGCAAAAATGACAAACACAAGTAGTCAATATTTTACTGAGATTACCTGCTGGGTTTGTAGCTGCCCTGCGTTCATTAAAAATCAGTTTTTGTTATACAAACATTTGGTAAGGCAAGTCGTAAATACGCCTGATAAAAAGAGATAACATTTAATTAGAAATGAATTTGAACGTCATACAGTACTGCCATTTCTTGTTTTAAAGAGCCTTGAGAATAATAATATTGCATTACTGGAAGCACAAGTCATTTCTCAAGTTGTTGAATACATTGATGTTGATAACCCTCTGATAATTATGAAATTAATATAGATAAAGATCTATATGAAGAGGCTCATTCTTATGTGGAGTCAAATTGGGAGTTATTTATACAGGTGTTCGAACAGATCTACTCAGAGAAAGCTTCCAATAATTGGTTACAGGTTAGTGCTATGATGAAATAGAGCAGAATGTTGCCAATGGAGGAAGACATTCAAGCTGCAAAATGGCGAAGGCACCGTCAACTGACTTGGGCCCCAGAAAATACAAGAAAACCTTACCTTATATACTTGTCATATTCAGAAAATAACACAAATGATGATAGTAATAATGAAAAATAATACAGTACAATTAGTAAAGATACGGGATCAGACAGGATCACATAATGCAAAAAAGAATTAGAAGTTAACTTATTTATTGTGTCAAAAGCAATTTTAATAAATCATATTCTTTGTTTTGTTAATCTATACCGTTTAAGTTCCAAAGTAGATTTGTAAAAACTTATCACTAAGTTTTTTACTTATTCAATCTGCATCCAATTTGTTCAGTCTTAAAAATTAAACTAGAAGTTGTAATTTAATACTTAGATCTTAAAAACAAACATATAATATTAAAATTTTACAGTAAAAACGAAAGTTAATTTAAAATAAATACATATATAAATATTCTTTAATCAAGTGTTGCTTATAGTATTAAGAGGTTCAATGTTTAAAATTGATATCGATTATCATTATACAACTTGATATAATTGGTAAACGATAGGCTGTGGCCAGTGATGTAAATTGGATCCGCGCAGTAGATGCAGTGCATATAGATTTAAATTTGCACATATAACAGCGCTCTCCATATATATAAAGTGCGTATAGATTTCTTTTTTGTATACATTTTTTTGTGTTTGCACCAATAAAAATTTTTTTGAATTTATAACACTGGCTGTGGCTGCGCCATAGATCCAGACTTTGGGGGCTGTCCTGGTTGATTCTAAATTTTATTCTATTATTTTATTGGTATCTACACTGCATATAATTTGCCTACCGGTATCTACCTTTATTTACCAGTAGATACCAGTAGTAAATTTCTACCGGTAGCTATCAACTCACATCACTAGTATCTATACTGTGCAAAACATTTGTTGTTTATAGTAACCTTGTTGTTTTTTTTGTTGTTTCTTTGTTTTTATCACCTCCTGCAAAGTCAAAAACTTTCTTATTTTTGAGAAGTTTAGACTTTTTGTTTTTTGATTGTTACCTATATCTAAAGTGATATGTTTGTGCTTTCTGGACACTAAGGTCCTTGTCTCATTAAAGGGAAAGAATATAAAAAATAAGGTTTGTAATAAAATTTTGGTTTAAGTATTTTTTTTGGAGATAAACCTGAAAGAGTTTTTTCTTTTTAATCTTTAAGTTCCTTTTTTATAAACTACCTATATTACAAAATCTAAATAAATGAAATTTACAGAAGTATGCAGAAGCTTAATACAAGATATACAATACAGAAAAAGAAACAAATATATGGGGGAGTCAGTAGAAATGGGCCAAATTTTTTCTAAGTAAAAGTTTTCTTAACTTTAAATTTAAATATCTTGTTAACTATCTTATTAAATCTAATAAATTTTTTTTATTTTAATTTCAGGTAATTCTAGAATTAAAATAAAAAAAAATTTATCAAAATTAGTTAAGTAGTTGTCAAGAAATTGTAATTTAAAAATTAAAAAAAATTCACTAAAAATGATTTGTCCCATTTCTACTGACTCCCCCCCATATATTGGTTAATATGTACAAAAAAACCACACCAATAAATATAAACACTTTTATTAAAAAACTTAGTTAAAAAATTTATAGACAAAAACTAAAAAAAAAAATGATAACAACAGATTGCCAAAAACAAAAATTTATAGATAAATTCTTTATCAATTTTATCATAATAACTAATAGCTATATTATAACTCTAATTCAAAATCTCAAAACAGATGTGTTTAAACAGGAACTAAAACTACTAACAAAAAACAAGGACAAATCTAAACCTAATATAGTAAAACTATTTTACAAAATCACCAAATTAATATATAAGCAAATATAATAATCTGTTGTAATACAGTAGCTCAACACAACATCAATATATATAATACAAATCAACCAAATATGCAAACAGATACTAACTACAACATACTACAAATAGCTCAATTGATCTAGAGAAACTATTTTAACTATTTGCCAACCTAATTAACAATTTAGTTAACAATCTAAATAAAGTACCAAATAATAATACAGTTAATGTATTAGATAATATTATAGTTAATATATCAGATAATATTCCAGTTAATATACTTATTAATATATCAGATAACAGCTTAGTTAATATACTTGTTAATATAACATCTCTAATATTATATTAAAAGTAATACTACTGTTATATTAGTAGATTTTATTAGCATATTTTAGAAAATTTTATTAGTATATTTTATTAGTATAATTTATATTTATTATATGTTTATTTTTAGCTTTAATTTAATAGTAAAATTTTTGACAAATAGTATTAATTTTAGTATAATATTAGGTACATTAACTGGTACATTAACAGATATATTAACTGGTATGTTAACTGATATGTTAACAGGTATGTTAACTAGTATATTAACTGGATTGTTAAATAGGTTGTTAACTGGATTGTTAAATAGGTTGTTAACTGGGTTGTTAAAAGAGTCATTAATTGGGTTGTTAAAAGAGTCATTAACTGGGTTATTAACTAGGTCATTAACTAGGTCATTAACAAGGTTGTTAACTAGATCATTTACTAATAGTCTAAAAGATATAAAAATCCTGCCTTTTTCTCCAAGGCAGAGCAGACTGTCTCTTACTTACTTTTAATTTTTTATTATAATGATTAGACTATCTTCTTCCTATTTTTTTTTTTTTTTCAAAATGCGAATTGGCATACTTTATTTAGTAGAAATTATAATTACAAGTAGTAGATTTATCTATTTACAATTAGTTTATAACTATAATTTTTATCAAAATTTAGGGTTAGGGTGCAGTTTTAGAAAAAAATAAAGGCTAGATATAAAGGTCCAAATTTTAGTTAGGGTTAGGTTTTTGAGGGTCCTGAACATTTTTGCTTAGTACCTCTGATATGTGTTAGCTAGTAGGTTTTTGAGATATCATACCCTGGGTGACATTACCATGGGCCAAGTTAGCAACAGTCTTACAATTATACATTAATATTTAAATAGGTAACTTGTATTTGTTCTCTTGCATCTTGTTTAAGACTTTGAGGCTTTTCTGAATCCTAGATGTTGTAATATGTTTAATTATATTTTTCAAAATAAAGTTATTATTCCATGTACCATAACCAAATTTCATATATAATCGTAATATGCAACCATATTGAAGTTGTTTTTTTTCTTTGGGTTTTAAATATTTGAGGCTGTAAAGACTTCTTTTAATGTTAGGGGAGGAATTTCCTCTTCTGGATTTTTAATCCTTTATTCCAAATTGTTTAACTGATTTCACAGTCTATTGCAAAATGTTTAGTTGTTTGTCTTTCATATGGGCAGTTAGGGCAGCTTCCATCTATTTTTTTACTTATATGTATAAGTTGGTATCCTAGTGGAAGTGCTTGATTCTGTAATCTCGTGTTTGATTCTGTAATCTCCAAAAGATGTCTTTCTTTTTATTCAAGATTCCTTTACTCATCACCATTGAAAATGTTTGGATAGTCTATCTTAAATACTTGTAGGTACTTGTGCAGCTGTTGGTTGAACTGAAAATTGTTTCAAGTAGTCTGTTGCTTTTTTAACTGTGAAATTATTGCCCATTTGTTTATCAGGAAAATTAAATTAGTGCAAATCTGCAAAAATCTGTTAAAATATAGATTTTTGCAGAATTTTTATAAAAAATCTGTAAAATTTTTCAAATTTGAAGTTTTTTACAGAATTGCATTTAATTTTCTCTGGTTATAGCCAGCAGGGTTGCAGATTTACACAAATTTTCATTTAATTTATTATTTAATTTTTTGCAATTTTGTACAGAACTGCACTAAAAAAATTTTCCTGATGTTCATGAATCTCTAGTTGAGAAATGTTCCATAGCCATTCATTTGTAGCCGTTATGGATCCCTTAAATCTTTTTCAGAATTGGAATCTTGTTAAGGCTATTACTACAGAAATATTTCTTTTGCTTCGGAGTCTCTGAGAGATTATATCTCTCTTAATTTTGGCCCATGTATTATCTGTAGTCAAAAGTTCAACCCAGACAGAAACTAGCCTGAAATCAAGTATATCTTTGAAAACCAGAGCATCTAGTCCCCCCTATTGTAATCTAGTTGATACGTTGAAAATCCGAGTAGTAACTTAGATTTGTTCTTTATCCATTGTGAAATGAAATTGGTAATTTTGTTAAGTTGCTTTCTTTTAAATAGAAGAAGGTAAGCCAGGTACCAGATCTTTGATATTTGTTAGCAGAATTTTCCTCTTAAAAGAGAGATTTCTAGCTGCAATCTTCTCGATTTTATTTTTGATATTTTGAGTAAGATCTTTCTACAGGTGCTTTTTGGCTGTTCCTTTGTTATTTACTTTATATCCAAGAATCCTGAAAGATGTCTTATTGTCAGCCACTTTAAAAAGATTTTGGTTTAATAAACTAATTGATTAAGTAGTGTCCGTTATAGAAACTAAGATAGATTTTTCTCTATTAATTTTAGAGTTTGTAGCCATTTCGTATTTTGCAGCAGTGATAAAAGAGTTTTCCAATCTGTAGAGGAGCCAATTTCTACAGTTAGGTCATCAGCATATACCACAGCTTTGAAATATTGCTGCATAACTTAAATTCTACTAATTTCTTCCTGAATTTTAAGAATTAGTGGATTAAAGGCTAGTATATATAATAGTGGAGACAAGGGATCACCCTGTCAAACTCCTCTTTCTACTCTTATAGGCTCTGAGATAAGGTTAAAATCAGTAATATATGCTGTTAGAAAGCTAAACAGAGAGCTAATAATATTAATAAACTTCATGTGAAAGTTTATTTTCCTTAGCACTTCCAAGATAAAATTGTGATTTATTCTGTCAAAGGCTTTGTGTTGATTCAGAAGAACAATCCAGTATGGTAGAAAAAGGTTATTTTGGTTTCTCATAACTGTAATAATGTTCAAGGTAGCATCAGTGATTGATCTTTCCTTTATAAAGGTCTGCTATAAGGGACCAATTATCATTTGATATATGGCATTAACTCTATTAGCTAGAATTTTCATAAAGATCTTCACATCACAATTGATAAGCAATATAGGTCTCTAATTGTTAATATTTTCCAAGTTATCCGATTTCTTAAGAATTAATATAATAATGCTTTTTGTCTAAGATCTGGGAATTGAGCTAGTTTCTAAACAAAAATTAAAGACCTTTGCAAGTACTGGAGTTACTACTTCTTTCATTTCCTTATATAACTCGTAAGTGAGTTTATCAGAACCTAGAGCCTTGTTATTCGGAAGTTGGCTAATAATATTGCTAACTTCTTCTGTAATTTCGTTTGTCAATTCTAGATTTTGAGTTTCTGCGATCTGAGAGAGATCTTGAACAAAGAACTCCTTCTCCCTATTTAATTTCTTGTTATTTACGGTTTATTTTCTTAGAAATGTAGTCATCGCCTACCTTTTTTTATTATGTTTAATAAAGTTTTTATTGTGTTTTTATTGTATATTTAAAGTTGTGCCATCACCTCGTCTTTCTTCTTTGAGTATTCATTCTTGGTATATTGAGTTGAGCCATCGCCTCTTCTTCCTTTTCTTGAGTATTTTATTGTGTTTTAGGATTAGAGCCATTACTTCTTTTCTTTATTTTTGGTTTATTGTTTTACTTTAAAGTCTCTTTTAGTTTTCTTTCTTATTTTATTCTTTTCTTGTTTGCAAATACATTTTTTAACTCTCTTACATATTAAGTCAAGTAGTATAGCATTACTAAGATCCTGTATTGCTTTATTATAGTTTTGGAATGACAACAGGACCTAAAACTTTTTGTGTCTGTTGTGATTTCCAATTAATAGTTTTGTTAAACTTTCTTTCTTTCTTATTTACCTTCTATACAAAACATTTCTTTAAATTTTTTTTTTAAAAATTTTCTCCTATAATTTATGATTAATTTTTTTTTTTAGAATAAATAATCTCTTTCTTGTTATAAATAATATAAAGTGTTCTTCTCTTTATTATTATTGCTTCTTCCTCTGCTTATATCTTAGGATATTTGTAAGTTTTAGTTGCTAATAAATCCTTGAAAAGGGAAAACTACTTTGTTAGTTAAATCTGATCAGCATATAAAGAAACAATAAGGTTTAAAACCTTCTTCTAGACCTATTGTATTGTTAAAGTGTTTTAGAAGACTATTAAATTAAACTCCATTAATCACATATTTTAATTTTTTTTCTCTTTCTCTTTTTCTTTCTCTTTATAAATATCTTTTATATTTTAAATCTTTATTAATTAATTGGATATTGCTATTTATCACCAGTGGTGATATCACCAGAGATACAATATCTCAAAAATCTACTAGCTAGCACATATCGAAGGTACTAAGTAAAAATGTTCAGGACTCCCAAAAACCTATCTCTAACAAAGATTTGGACCCTTATATCTAACCCTAACCTTGGTCTAAAATTGCACCCTATCTCTAAATTTGATAAAAGAAATAAGAGGTGGTGGTATTGTTACTAGCGATAAATGTTAAAATCCTAATTAATTTTAGTATTAAAATTCTTTTTAGTTTATTTATATTTTATTAAATATAAATTCTTTATAAACTTATATAACCTTTCTCTCAACACTATTTTAACTTTATCTGAAAATATCTTAACTGCATTTCTATCGATGAGGAATACTCTAACTTAGTTGAAATACTTGAATTAGCTATTGCTTAATTACAATTTGATTTACCTTTAACTTTTCAACAAACAAATTTATTATTCTTTTATTCTAAAAATTGTTGTTTCTGTTGGGGAAATAAATGCTCTCGACCTCTTTCTAAAAACTTCTGGGATAATGCTCATATAATTAAACTAGGATTTAATACTCCTTCTACTCAACCAACTTACTATCTTAATCTGCCAAATATCAATAATCCACAAGGCATAATTTATCAACTTTCAACTATTGTTCGACAACAAAAACCTCAAACCTATACTCCTTCTCAGTGTGCAAACTTAAAATTATTTGAGCAAGAAGTTAATAACAATATTTATTCATCTAATAGCATCAAAGAATTATTCTATTATAGAAAACTTTATGGTTTTTTAACCTACTTCTATTAAGCCTTTATGAATATTGTTCTATATAAAAGACGAATTCAGAATCATAACTTCATTCATCAAAGCAATTAAATTATTTCTAAAAGCAAATATAATAGTAAACCAGACCCAAGTTGTTCTATTTGTAATCTTTTAAATTCAAGCATATACATCTCATCTGAATTTTGGAGATTTTGGAATTGGTATCAACGTGAATATAATGGTGAATTACCTTCTAGATATACTGTAAATATTTTGAACAAATCTTTCAATTAAGAATACATCAAAGTAAAGAGACACACATATATGACTTAATAACTTCTTGTTGATATAAAAATAATAATCCTTCTAAAGAATTTGAATTAATTGTTCCTGAAGTAGAAGAAAAATAGATATCAACATTTGGATTTACTGATTTACCTGAATCTACAGAAACTTCTGATACAGAAAGTGGTGAACAAACAAGCAAGCCTTCTTTTAATAGTCTTGCCAAATATATTAAACAGAATCATCAAAAGGTTTGATAAAATAAATAAATTAACCCAAGAAATAAAACAATCGCAAGCCTCTGCATCCGCTTCTCAAATTAAAACCTCAAAAACAACAAATCTAGCAGCCATGTCTCAGAAAAATAATAGCATATATGAAGATGAACAAAGAGATAAAGCAAATGATGAAACTATGACTCAATTAGTGGTACCTGATGGAGATAATAAACCATGAACTAGAGAACAACAAATACCTATTAGAGAAAATCAAGAAGATAACAATAATAACAATAATAATTATAATGACTCACCAGAACAGTTTGATCTTAATCAAACTTTACAAGCTATTTTAAATAGATTAAATCAAGTATTACAAGACAATATTAATAAAACTGCAACAGGAGCTCAAAAGAATATAAAATAAAACTTTCCTGTATTTACAGAAATAGTAATGAAGACCCTGTTGAATAGCTTGAAGCTTTTGGTAGAGCATGTATAGAAAACAATATTACTTCTAACAGAAGAATAGAAATTGTACCAAATTTTCTTAGAGGGAATGCTCTCTCTTGATACAATGCTAACTATAATAATTTAATTATTGGAATAATCAATTTGATAAAACTAGAAATTTTTTTAAAGTTTCTCAATAGCATTATACCTTAAGAAGTAGAAAACAAAAACCTGATAAAACTGTTGATTCGTACAATGCAGCCTTAGATGAATTATGATGAAGAATAGATCCAGATAATCTTTATTCTGAAGTAGATAAGATAAGACAATTTATTGATAGCTTTAGACAAAAGTTTCAAATTCTAGTTCAAGCTGAAAGTCCTACAACATTGAAACAAGCAGTCAATAAAGCCAAAGCTATTGAAGTAGCTTACTCAAAAGGTAGAACTCTATCAGCCTACTTCTTATTACCAACCACAATTCTTTGCAGAATATAATATTTCTCAAGTTATATAACCACAAACAAGTTAAAATAGCCTTCACACAGATCTTATAGAAGCTGTCCAATACATTTAAAGAATATTACAAAACTAAAATCAAAATCAAAACAAAAATAGAAGTCAAAATTCATCTCAATACAGTTATCAAAACAATAATAATAATAGAAATAATAACTATCAACCTTCTTATCAACAAAATAATTTGTGTTTTAGATACAAACAACCAGGATATTTTGCTTCTAATTGTACTGCTCCTTTCTGTACAAACTGTCAACAAGTTGAACATGGTACTAGAAATTGCCAGTTGAATCAAAACTGGAAAAACTAAAATAGGTTTAATAATAACTATAATAATAACAATCGACAAAACAATAACTATAACAATAATAATCACAACAATAACAATTATAAAAATAACTCTAACAATTATAACAATAATAACTCTAACAATTATAATAATAATAACCCTAACAACTATAACAATAATAACTCTAACAATAATAATAACCAAAATAGAACCAACAAAAATAATACTAACAATCATAATAATAACTCCAACAATCGAAATAACAATAATAATACTAATGAACAGTGTCAAAACTTTCTAAATTATTATAAAAATAATAAAATAGTGTTGGACAACACAATTTTTTAAACTAATTGTGACATCTCCGGAGAGTGAGCATATCAAGGAATAAAATCTCTTATTAAACAAAGAAGAAAAAAGCTTATATAATGTTCTTAGATGAAATAGATAAACTTTTGAATAAAAATAATAATTTAAAAGTTAATGATGATTTCTGGTTGAATCAAGAAGAAGCAGAAATAATAGAAATACTTGAGTTGAACTCAAATAAAGTTTAAAAAAATAAAGAAAACTCAAAAAATCAAGTTAAAGATGTTCTCTTTGCTATAGCTGAAGTTCTGAAAATTGAAGTAAATATCTTAGTTGATACTGGATCCAAAGGATGTATAATTGCTAAACACTTTCTTGAAAGAGCTAATAAAACAATTGATGGACCAAGCAATGTTAAAGTAGTAGATATAATGGGAAATAAATCAATACTAACAGGAAGAGTTTAAAATATATCTGTTTGAATTAGAAGCAAAACAATACTAATAGACATGTTAGTAACAGAATCTAAAGAATATAATATAGTATAGGCTATTACTTGCATGTAGTATAGGCTATTACTTGCAAACAACAAATAGCAAATCCAAATATCACTTATCCCATCAAATTCAAAGATCTATATTCAAAAAAATCGATACAAACTCTTTTCCATACAATTTTGTAAGGGAAGAGTAAAAAATAAAAAACAAGATAACTACTCAATACAGGTTTAATAACTACTTTAACCAAGGCCCAACAAGGGCAATAGCCCTTGTACCAAAGAAAAGAAAGTATTTTCTTCTTGGAATATAGGAAACTTGCAACAAAAAATCAAAAATACAAAATTTGTTCTCCAATAAACAAAAAGAGAAAAACAGTATATCTTAACAACAAGAAAACAAAACCACAACAAATGTAGTTACTTTAACACAAGAAGTTAAACCAGCTACAATCAAGGCTGATTGGGAAGAGCTAGTTTCTCAAGAAGAAGAAAGCCAAGGCTTGGCCTTTACAAACATGTTAATACGTAATAATAAAGAATAACAAAACAACAAAGAAAGTCACATAGCAAAACACATGCAAAATCATATAACCTCAGATCACAAACAACCATCAAAACAAAACACGTCTGGTGTTACAGAATTCTCGGAACACAATCCATATATTGGAAGTTCATCTTCTAAAGGAAAAGCTAAAGAGGATTTTAATCAACCAAAAGATACAACAACTAAGAAGTGATCAAGTTTATTTCCTAAACTAAGAAGAGGCCAATCAATATATGCAGCTTTCTCTCCCAGAGAACAAATAAGAACCAAAAACAAAAATGCATTAATTATTGAAATACAAAATATCCAAAGCTCCTTCAATGAAATAATAGTCTCGCTTTATAAAAGCATTAAACAGAATGTCATAGCAGCAAAACAATACTTCAAAAAAGGAAATCGCATACACTTGGAGATTGTTTTTACTAACAGAACCACTCTGGGTGTATATGTAGCCAATATCTTTAACAAAACTTACTTTGGATATATTCCAACAGATTCACGCAAATTCTTTCTTCTAATTAAACTCCGTAACATACCATTAGAAAAAAAAGAAGAGATAACAATGCTAATCAAAGATGCATTTCAAGATTTAGGCAAAATAGCCTCAATCAAACCACTAGTCATTGAAGGAACTCCATACTTAACTTGTCATTTTTAATATGACTGGAGATGCTGATCTAAAAAATTGTATCCCTCGCTTTACTCATCTTAGAGACAACAAAGTTACAACTGAATGGAGGTTAGCTCCTAAAGTTTGTTACTTCTGTGACCAAGAAGGTTATATAAAAAAAGAATGCACACAATTCAAAGAATTGGTTGCACTAAGACAACATTATTGGGAGTTTAAAAGAATCTTCCAAAACAAGAGACAGAGACTACTACAACAAAGCAGCACAGGCAGAAGAAACCCCTTTAAAAACTTATGAAAATAAAGATTTAAAAGATGAATCAATAATGGTAGAGGTGCCAGAAGCAGAGGCTGTTACTCATAGCACTTCAAACAAAAATGAGGATCCCCAAGAAGAAGCTAAACAAGCTTCCACCTTTACTGAGACTGAACTTACAACAAGAGATGAACTTGCTCTGAATGGTCCATTCTTTAACAATAACAACAAAGAAAACAATCTTCTTCTTGAGGATGGATCTACAGCAACTCCTATGGAAGAAGACTTCACAGTGGTATCCTACAAAAAGAAAGACAAAAAAAGTTAAAAATATTCGCAAACAGGCAACAGCAAGACAAGCTCCATATAAAAAAAAGTAAACAGAGAAGAACACTCCAAAAGCTCAGTAGAGCATATTATCTCTATATATATAATGACTAAAGCAATAATTAAAATTGCAACTCTAAATGTAAAAAGACTCAATGATCTGATTAAAAGGAATCTTACAACTTGGATATAATATTTTTACAAGAAACAAATCTTAATAATCAAGCAACACAAACCTTCATAAAGAAACAATGGATCTATGACTCAATTTGAACAAGCAAAATAGCAATACTGGCTGGGAAGAAAGAAATTAAATTTCAGGATATAGAGATTTCATATAATGGAAGGGTTATCTCTACAAGCTTTTCATATAAAAATTAATTTTTTTCAGTTACAAACCTCTATGCTCCCCCAAATATAAAGGACAGAATGAATTTTTTTGATAAGTGGTCTCCACATTATAAAGAAGATTCTATTAACATTCTGGCAGGAGATTTTAATATGAATCTTAACCCTGCTATAGATAGAATAAGTCAAGCTACATTTCAAAATGACAGTACTAGAATTTAACTTAAAAACTTAGTAAAGAGCTACATAGACTCTGCTCTCTATGCAGAACAGAAACCTTTTCTTACATTTCATCAAAAAGTTTAAAATAACCAAACAATGGCAATCAGAACACCTTATTTCATCAACAAGGTTACTTTTCAGCAACTCAAATTACCTTCTAATCGAGTGTACACTTACCAAAAAATAAAAGAAAGATTAAGCAACCCTTCTGCTGGAGATTCAATAAAAGTTCATTCAAAAATGAACTTTTAAAAAAAGAAGTAATAGAGAAAATCTTATCATTTAAAGATATATCTGAATGGGATCTACAAAAAATATGTATCCAGTCAATCATAAGAGCTTTTAAAAAACTAAAAGCTCTGAAAAACAATATTTCGAAAATTAACAAAAAAATTACAAAGATTCAAGAACTAATGCTAAAGATCTATCCAAATCCTCCTTATACACCATCTGCAAGGATCTTAGTTCCAGTATGCAGAAAGAGCTAACATCATTAGCAGATAAATAGCAAACTTGCTCAAAAGCAAGGTGGATAAAGCAAAGAGAAAAGTCTACAAAATACTTCTCCTATTACAAATCTTGATATGCAAATTCAGCTCTCTCAACAGTTAAAGAACCTAATAATTCAAACAAAAGTGAAAAAGAAAACACTCTAAAATACATTAAGGAACAATATGAAAAATTTACAAAAGAGAAGAAACAGACCAGAATGCGATTAAGGAATTGACTAGCAATCTTATACAAGTTTCAGAAAAACTGAACAAATCTCTAGTTCGTCCTATTACCCAAGAAGAAATTAGCCAAACAATAAAGCAACTCCCAAATAACAAATCACCAGAGATCGATGGTTTTACTTATGAGTTCTACAAGCTCACAGAGGAACAGATAGTTCCAATACTTGATAAAATTTTTAACTAAGTTCTCACATTAGAAGCGCTTCCAATATCTTGCAAAAACATGATAATTCTAATTCCAAAGAAGTCAACAGACCTAAATAATCTGGATAACTGGAGACCAATCTCACTAGTAAATTGTAATGCTAAAATTTTTATGAAAATCTTGGCAACAAGGCTAAATAAGGTCTGCAATTCCATAATCTCAAACCATCAATAGGGCTTTATTACAGAAAGAACAATTGTAGATGCAGTATTAGACATTCTCACAATCATAAAAAACCAAACAGATACTATTAAACAACACTGGATGCTCTTTGTTGACCAGAAAAAAGCCTTTGACAGAGTAGACCACACCTATCTACAAACTGTTTTAGAAAAGATGAATTTTGATATAAAATTTAGAAACATAATCAGAAATCTATTTTCCAATCAAGCATATATTATGGACTCAGGCAGCATCTCAAGCTCCTTTAGAGTAGAAAGAGGAGTCTGTCAAGGAGACTCTCTTTCTTCTCTCCTATATGTTATAGCTTTTAAACCTCTACTAAAAGCAATAAAAGATAGGATACAGTGAATATCAATTCAGGAACAGTGCTTTAAAACAGCAGCATATGCTGATGATTTAACAATAGAAATAGGATCTCCTTCAGATTGAACTCATGTATTAGATATATTTTGCATTTATGAAAAAGCCTTTAATGCTAAAATCAACAAAAAGAAAACAAAATTAGTACCATTTATAACAATAGCCAGAAGTGTTGAACTAGCAAAAGAAGACCAATTTATCAAGGTAGCAGAACAAGAAGTAATTAAAATTTTAGGTTATGAAATTTACCCAAATGGCACATCTAAAAAAGATTTGTGAGCTACAGCTACAACAAAGATCAAAAACCTAACAGACAAATTCTCTCAAAGAAACCTTTCTTTTAGAGGAAAAATCTTAGTAACAAACTCTCTTCTACTTGTACATATCTGATACACAGCATATCTGCTGCTTCCAAACAAGAAGCAAGTGTCAAAAATCAATAGATTAATTACTTTATAGATCAAAAACAACTCTAGAATGCTTCCTAGATACTCAACCTTTCAGTTACCGTATGAATATAGTGGGCTTCAAGCTCCAATTGTTGCTAATATGCTTGATGCAAGAATATTGACAGTTTGGACCAAACTAATAACCAGCAATTGTCTGTGGGCAAAGATTGAACGAAACAAGATTTCCTTTGCTCTAAAACACCAAAGAGATAATATCGTACTACAAGCTCTAATCTCAATCCCAATCAAATCTAAAACCTGGCCAACAGAATAAAAACCATATTTAGCAGCATGAAAAAAAATTTAGAGAAAATTAAAGCAAACCTCGAGTGGCTCTGGAAGGCAGAAGACCTTAAGATTGAAGGAGAACAAAATATAGACTTCACAGTTAAAAATCTAATGAAGATCCTAAGAAAACATATAGTCATATCAACCAATTCTATACTATCAACAGAAATTAAGATAAATTGGATACTTGCAAAAGCAACTAACAATAAGAAAAAAAGACATTTTATAGCAGTTGCATCACAAATCCCTTCATCTGGGATACTAGTTACGACATATATCTGCAACTAAAACAGGGAACTGCCTTTGGTGTCTAAAAGAATTACAAACAATAGAGCACTTCGCTCTTGAATATAATATAAGCAAAAAAATATGGAAAGAAGCATATAAGTTTCTAAACATCCAAGATATATTGATCTCTTTCTCAATAGAAGAAATCTTTACAGCAACAAACTTTAAAGATTTAAAACACTGTAAAGCAGCTTTTTGGCTTTACACAAATATAGTTTATGAAATCTGGTGTTGGTTTACCTAATACAAATGGAGAAACTTGACAGTATCAGATATAGTAATACCTTTATTTATCAGAAACTGTATTTTTAAAGAGATACGAGTTCTAGCTTACAACTTAAATAGCAATCCTCAGATAAAATCTATTTGTAAATACTTTAAATATACATAAATATAATCTAGTTTTATAAATAAAAGAGCATCAAGATAGTAATATCATCGGTATAAAAAAAAAGATCTATATTTTAATCAGAAATTAGAATTAGAACTTGAAAATAAAAATAACAAACCTATAGAACCAAGTTATTCTACAAGAATACAAGTTAGAGAAACATTTGCTCAAACTAATCAACAATTAATAGCAA
>CAJVPZ010001050.1:0-15792 GCA_910592135.1 Racocetra fulgida | reverse complement strand
TTTTAATAATTGGTGTTCTAAAAAAAATATGTACATATGTTCAATTTTGCATTAAAAGTGGCTTGTAATTATTGGTTGTTTTTCTAAGATTAATCTTACGATTATCTACTCCTATTCTATAAATATGATTAATAATTTTCAATTCAGAATGAATTATTTGATGAAAGTAAATTGTTTTTTTTTTAATAGTTGTTATAATATAAACTATATTTCTAGATTTTTGAATAAACCAGGTATAATTTTTAATATGGTTAAAATGTTTAAGATCACAAAGAAAGGTGATTTCTTCGTTTTGAGTTTTAACTTCTAAATAAAGTGTAAAATTGATTTTGATAAGACGATATTTATTTAGTTTAAGTCTTGGTTTATCAGGATTCTTATAACGTTCCCATTCTGTTACAATTTCAAAATCTTTAAAAATTTTTAACCAATTCATTTTTAAAGAGGAATCAATCTTAAAGAAATAATTACGAACTTTTTCAAGAAGTAATCAATCTTAAATTGAAGTTTTAGATAAAGAGGATTATATACTGTTTATATAGGTATTAATATTTATTATAACCCGTAAGGCTATTGTTACCTTATGGGTTTACATCTTGCAATAGAAAAAGGAACTATATCTAGTAGAATACTCTACCAGATACTTTATTAAAACTATTTGTAAAGCCCACATTCTAGCTATGTGGTCATCTCAAAAACAAAATAATAAATGGTTCTCACTTAATCAACAAATCAACTGAAAATCTACATGGCTTTACTTTAATCATAATCACAAACCTAAATACAATCTTACCAATTTTAAACTTAATCAGCTCAAGTTCTTTGATACTTCTTGTTTGTTGAGTTGGAGTTGTTTGCTCAGTTGTTTCAGTTACTTCTGAAGTTATTTTTATTTTTTTTTTTTGTATTTTTTCTTTTTATTAAATTATTTGATCATACTTTTAATCAATATAAAAAGTTTAAGAATCGTATGATATTAAATTTTTATGATATTATAAAAATTTAATATTATACAATTCTTAAACTTTCGTAAAAAAAAAAATAAAAAAAAATAAAAATAAAAAAAAATAAAGTTTTTTGAATTTTTTTCGAAACGTCACAAAATTTTAATCACATGATAAAAAAAGAAATTTTGATAAAATAAAACAGCAGTATATAGGTAGCAGGTTTCTACTGACATCACGGCCCACCAAAGCGTCTGGATCTGGCAGCCTACCCGCCTACCCGTGGTTCGAACGTACGACCTTCAGTGTCATAATGCCTTACCACTTTTACTACAGATACCAGTATGTCTATTTTTTTTAGCAGGCTTTTGAAGACCAATTTCTTTATTATAAATTATTATTTTTTTTTGTTTTTTTTAAAAAAAAATTTTTTTTTTAAAATGTCTCATAGTTATTATAATAGAAATCTTAAACGTACTATTAAACGCCAAAATTCAAAACAAAAATTAAAAGAATCTGAAATTATTATAATTTCAGATGATGAAGAAATAACCGAATATCTATATAAAATCTTAAGTATTGGTTTCACAGAAGAAGAAAGGTTTCAAAAAGAAAATAAAAAATTATCAGAAGAATTAGAAACCTTACAAAAAAGAATAGACAAAGAAGAAACAGAAGATTTAATAGAAGAAAGAAGAAAATTAGCAAAAAAAATATATATATTAAGAACATATTGTAGTAATAAAAAATATAATATTATTTAATTATTTTTATGTATTATTTATTTACATTATTTATATTTTTTATAATTTTACGAAAAGTGGCAATTTGAATCTTTTAGTTGTGTTGATCACTTTAATGTTTCACATTAATAAAATTTAAAATACTTTTAGAATATCAATATATATATTGTCGATCAAATTTAATTTCTACAAGATATTGTGATAACAGATTATCCGGATGTGTTTAACGATCAATTTAAAATTACTAAAAACATTTATAAAATTAATTTATTTTTAAAAAATTTTATTAGACAATATTTATTTTGATAAAATAATATCTGGTCCGATTACATGATTTTAAAAGTTATTTAAGCATATAAATAAGATAAAATTCTATCAAAAACAAGCACTTATTTCGCAAAACTACAAAACAAGTATTTATTAAAAATAAAATAAATTAATCCCAATAATTAATATGTTCATAAACTTCTCTTTCTCTGTTAATACATCTACCATTTCTCACTTGAGAATTTACTATAATATCTTTGAAATTTTTATTTCTTATTATAGTTAAACTACCTTCAAGCTTCCATTTAATGTTCATATCAGATACCCGACGAACCTTAACAGGTATTTTTTCAATATTTAATCCTTTTTTAATCGCTTGTTGAAAACAATAGAGCCGTCTATTATCAGAAGAATATCATATATCATTAATCATACATATTTCGATATATAGAAATTTTTCAATTTTAACATTACTATTAACTAAATCTTCTATTGTATCTTCAAGCAAATTTTGGTTCTTGAACCACGGTGAGATGGTTGCTTGTGAAAAGTTAATTAAAAAAGGATCAATATAATCGATATAATTATTATCTGCTAATTTAGATTTAACTAACATAAATTTAAATCTATATAATAATAAAATTCCTATCAAAAAAGAGATAGAAATCGAAATAAACATGAAAAATAAAGTTAATACTAAAAGTATTAACTCAAAATAATGTTCATTAGTTTTAATAATTAGTGTTTCTTGAGAATTATCAGATTGAGATCGATTCTCAAATTCGGTTGGGGATTTGGGTGATCCTTTAGGATCTGTTTCTAGATCGACAGCCGACTTTGTGGATTGATCTTCTTTTCAAGAAAATTCATTCTCTTGTTGTCCACTCCAGTCAGTAAATTGAGTTTCTTTTTGGTCAATATTAGACCAAATCGAATAATCATCATTTTCTTTATTTTTAAATTTGTTAATAAGTTTTTTTAAAAAAGACATTTTAAATGCAAATATTTTTATTCTGGTTGCGTGTTTTTTTAGTTTGTAAGAGAAAATTTGATTCTATTTATATATTTTATCCTTTTACTCTTTTTCTTTTCTTCTATATAATAATTTTAGTTTCTTTATACCATAATTATTTTTTACTGTAATTATTTTTTTTTAAATATTACTTAATTTAGAAAAAAATATCATATGTTCAATTTACGTTAAAAGTGGCTTGCCTTTTTTTTAATAATTGGTGTTCTAAAAAAAATATGTACATATGTTCAATTTTGCATTAAAAGTGGCTTGTAATTATTGGTTCTTAAAAAAAATATAAATAAATAAAACCCTGCTTTTTTTTTAAAAAAAAAAATGGTGGTTCCAAAAATAGATCAAATAAATAATATTCTTTTTAACGAATATGATTGTATAAATTATTTATTTAATAGGAAATTAATTAAGCAAAAAACTACTTGTGATATTTGTAATAGTAATTTATACATATATAAAAAAATATTTAGATGTATTAACAAGAACTGTAGAAAATCTGCTTCTATTTACACAGATTCTTTATTTTCAAAAATCATATTCTTTGTAATGATATTATTTTATTGGCTTATTTTTGGTTAGCTAAACTTCGTTTTACAAACATTATAACTATTACAAAATATTGTAAAGAAACAGTTTGTAATTATACTAAATTTTTTCGAGAATTGGTTATTGAATCGTTAAATATAAATGATGAAATACTAGGAGGGATCGGTGCAATTGTTGAAATAGATGAATCAAAATTTGGTGATTTTTGAGTTGTAGGAATTACCGAAAGAACTGGAAATAAGAAATGTTATTTTGAAGTTGTTAATAATCGTAATTATTCAACTCTTTAAATTTATTAAAAAACATGTAAAACCCAGTTCTACAGTATATAGTGATTGTTGAAAAGGTTATAATAATCTTGAAAAATTAAATATTAAACATATTCGAATTAATCATTCAAACGAGTATCTCAACAACAAAGAATTAAAAGAATTCATACAAATACAATAGAAGGTACTTGGAATGCTCTAAAACTATCAATTCCAAAAGATAAAAGAAGAGTTGGAATTATTGAACCATATCTTAAAGAATATAGTTGGAGACGTAAACACAAACAAAATCTTTGAGAAGCATTTTTCATTTGTTTAAAAAAATAAACTTTATTTATAAATTATATTTATTTATTAAGACAATAATATACATTAAAACTAAACATATTGATTTAAAGAAAAATCAATATGCAAGTCACCACGAAGGCTGGCAAAATATCTTACCAAATTAAAGTTGTTTATAGACTGATATTTTGCTTTAAGATAATATAAAAAAAAACAACTAATTCTTACTTAACAAAAATTCCTTTAGACCTGTCACCCCCCAACAGCTCGTTTAATATCATCCACAATTCTTGTGAATTTCTTTGTCTATTTCTTCTTTTTCTTCCAAATTTTATTGAATGACGAAGAAGTTTTTCTCGTCAAATATGTTTGTTTCTTCTTTAATTCGAAGAAATATAAAATAAGATGCCAATTTTGATTGGCATAAAAGAAGAAGTATTTGAATATTCAAACACTTCGTTCAATCTCATTTAAGAGATAAATCGTTCTGGAAAATGTTCTATTAGAGTATTCCAGAACCAAAAATAATATAATGCAACTGTTATTAAATAAATAATAATTGTGCTAATCCAAAAGAAAAGATTTGGATATATAAATTTAATAAAGTATTGGTAAATAATTTCTTCATATTCACCAGCAAAAAAATTTGTAAGAAATAGTCCTAAAAGGACTATAAATGCAAGAGTAATGAAAAAGATTTTATTAAACATTTTTAAAAATAATTTTTAACTTTATTGGATAAATATTTATTTGTTAAACAAAATTTTAAGTGATAAACACAATGATTACAAAGAAAATTCCATGTTCTTTTATCTTTATTTTAATAATATAAATTTTTAAAATACTCAATTTAATCTAAATATATTACTAAATTAATATAAATAAAATTACTTGCATAATATCAATTTACTTAATCTGATAATTTCATAGTGATCAACTAATGTTCCGAATATCTCTTGTTACTCTAAGAATTTCATCAATCTGTTCATTGGTAGTTGATGCTGTATTTTGAATTTTTAAATTATTAAATATTTTCTGAATTCGTGTATCTAAACCTTCTGAAAATGTTCCACCAGTTCCTGTTCCTACTCCTGAAGTTATAAACCATTTTAAAAGTTCAAATTGAACTAATAAAGATCTACTATATGCAAAAAGTTGCCTAAATTCTCTATTATTACTTAATCTAGCAAAACTATTAAACATTTTAACTAGACCATTTCTATTTCGCCAGTCAACAAATGCATTTGTAAATTCAGGACAATCTGTTCTAGAAAGAGTCCAATGTTCATTAACTGTTGTAGTGCATGTATTAAGTATATTAATATGACCTTTTACAGGAGTTCTTCCTGATACAAACACATTATCTAATATAACTTGATTTTGTTGATAAAAAATTGTAGATAATGTGTTATAATTTCCATCACAATCTCTCATAAAATTATTATAATTATTCATTTATAAAATAAAATAAAAATTAACGCTCTTTTTTATTTGATCTTTATTTATATTTATTTAAAAAATAAATTGTATCATACTAATTTATGAAAATAAAAAAAAAATTAATCATTAAAATTATCAAATTCTCTTTTTGAACCAATATTTTGAATATCAACAGTTACAGTAATAACCATATCAAGTAAATTATCTACTGTTAATTGTGATAATTGTTGACCTTGAGGAGGATTAATACCCAAATTATTAAAAATTGTTACAATTTTATCTCTATTTGCATTTGCATTTGATGAAGAGGATGATTGTAAATCTGCTATTTGTCTTCGTAAATCAGCTATTAAATTATTAATACGATTTACTTGTCTTGATGTTGAAGTAGTTGTAGCAGTTGTAGAAGACATTTTTTTTGTTTTATTTTTTTTTTTTAGTTGAATATTAGAGATATTTATATTTTTTATGATTGTGATAGTTGATATAATATTTTAGTTTCATCTAAAATAATCTTTAAATTTTCTTCTTCACTTTTACTACTATCATAATCAACTTAAAGATTTTTTAAAATATCAACTATTATATTTCTAAAATTTTCTCTATTATTTTGTATTGAAAAATTTAAAATTTTAGTTTGTTGCTCTTCAATTGTAATATTTGTATTATAATTAATATTAAAATTATCCATTATAAAAGATTAAAATTATCAAAAAGTTTCAAAATACGATTTACTTGTGTTGAAATAGAAGTCATAGTTAATTAGGAGTTGAAGCTCTAGATCTTGGTGTTGGTGATCAATTAATTTATGAACTGGAGAATAACGAACTTGACCATTTCTTCCAATTTTCTCAACATAAAGACCCCCTTTATATTGATTTGTAACCTTTCCATTTTTATTTAATACATCTCGATATTTTCCTGCTCTCCAGGTTACTAATTTATCAATTACACTATCTGGTGGTGGCTGAACAGGTATTTTAGTATAACGTGAACCTTTTGGTCTTGGTACAACCACTCACAGATTATTATTTCTTCAAATTCTCGGTCTCTCAACTCTTTTTGGTTGTTTAATTCTACAAATTCTTCTTCTTGTTCTTGCAGCCCATGAATCACTTGTAATAAAAATTAAATATATTACCAATAAAATAATGAAAGATTTTATAATTTGCAGCCGCATTTTCGAATATATTTTTTTTGTGGTCTTTCACTTTTAACGTATCTTGTTACTCTTGTTTCACCAATTGTTAAAATTATTAACAAAAAGAAAACAAAAAAATAAAATCACATCTTAACTAATAAAATCTCAAATACGTAGAGCTCAACTATTTATACAAAAAAATATAAATAGAACCAGAAGAACCATTAAGAATTTTTCTGTTAATGGATAAATCAAACCTATATGATTTTTTATTCATAATAATTTTATTAGAAATTATCATCATTTTATCTATAAAAATCTTTGGTACTGCACAATTCTATAAAGAAATTTTTGAATTTTTTTCAATCACAAGTCTCAAAGAAATTTTATCAACTGTAATCGGAAAAGCTATTACTTTTTTTATTCAATTTGTTGAATAATATCAATAAAAGTAGCTCCAACTAAACAAAGAAGAAAAACGGTTGCCAAACTTAAATCTAGTAAAAAAAAGACAACTAAAAAATAACAACTAAACCATCAACAATAAAAAAAACAAAGCCTAGAAAAAAAACAACAAAAACAACAAAAACAACAAAAACAAAAACAGCAACAAAAACAGAACCACTAATAATTAAAAAAAATATAGAAAAAAATAACAATTGTAATAATAGTTGCAGGTGTTGCTATACTAGTGAACCTGGACCCTGTAGTTCGAGTTGTATCTGTTGCTTTTCTGCTACAAATAAAATATTTACACAGTAGGATTTGAATAAATGGCTAATCCACAAGTGAGTTTTTGTGCACCAATAGGTAAAGAATTAAGCGAACTTGAAAAAACCTGTAGAGTAAAAACCTATAAAGCTGAACAAATAAGATATAATTCTATGATTCAAAGAAGAAGAGCTAGAATTAATATTGAAACACCAGCACAAACATCAGATGGAAATAATACTTTACTTAGATGACCACAACTTTATTATTCAGGTTCATTATTATTTCAAGATATACAATTCAACGCTAACACCACAAATAAATTTATGTTAGATTTCTACCAAATTGTGAGGTTAAATATAGTTGGACATGGAAATTCAACAGTTGATTCAACACAAATTGAAGGTGATAATTCAGGAAAATCAAGATATGAATTTCTATTAGCCCAAGTACAAAGAGGTCAAGATGCTGATGATACATATGTAATTAATCCAATTAGAAAAACTTTTCGTATAAGAGCATTAATTCTTCAAGTTGGTACCACTTGTGAATTACCTCTTAGTCAAACAGCAGTACCAGATAATAAAAGTTTACCAGCAGTAAATATATTTGAAGATATGAATGATTTAATTAATAGTCCAATCAGACGAAATTTTAATGTTGTATATGATAAAATTGAAGAAATAGAATGTTCAAAATGTGATTATAAAAAAATATTATGTTTTACATGGAAAATAGAAAAACAATGGTGTCTTATTCGTACAAGTAATATACAAGGAAATCAATTTATTCAATTTAATACAGGATTCTTCTGGTTTGTAACTGCATTAGATATCAATGAATCATTAAGATATCTAAAATTTATAAGCGATAAAAATGAAAGAACTAGATATAATGTTGGTACTATGTTTGCCCCTTCACATGATGATGGATATATGAGAGGACCTTGTGCTACAGTATTAGAATATAATCTAACATATAGATGGATTGATCTTAATCAAAATTCTGCTTTGGCTATTTCAAGATTAGGAGATCAAATTGCAGATTTAAAACAAAAACTTGATGAACAGGATGAAGAACAAAGAAAGAAAAAGTAAATATTTGTTTTTTTTTAAGTTTCTCATTTAATTAATTAATAATATTTAGAAAAAATACAGATAACCAAAATCCAACACCACCAATTCCTTCACCCAAAGATGATAATAATAGACAACCACCTACAACAACAATTAATACTCCAACTACATCTATTAATATACCTACAACAACAATTAATACACTCCCACCAAGACCAACTAATTTTCTAAAAATTTTAACAACTGAAACACCTACAACAACTACAACTAAAACTTCTACTAGTGTAAAACTAACAACTAATTTTTCAAAAATTTTAACAACTGAAACACCTACAACAACAAGTAAAAATTCTAATAGTGTGAAACCAACAACAACACCTATTATTAATTTTATTAGTTGTCCTATTTGTAAAAATGAATTCAAAGAAAGTAAAATTCAACAACATTTAAAAGAATATATTAAAAATCCTTTATCAAAAGATACAGTTTGTGATAAACTAGGAATGAAAAAGCAATCAATTGCATTTGATAAAATGAAGGAATTAGTTAGTAAACTTACAGATATTCAAGTTAAAGAACTTGTAGATAAAATTCAAAAACTTATTGAAACATATGGAGAAAAATTTATCGAATATATTCCTGATGAAATGAAAGAACAAATCTTATATAACTTTGATAAAATAATGATTGGTATTATAGGTTCTATTATTAGATTTTCAAATTTATCTGTTTTCTTTTATAAATTTTATTTTTAAATTTTATATAAATATTGTTTTTATTCTTACTTTTTTAAAATAAATTAAAATGACTACAAATTCACTAACAGAAAGATTACTTAGTCTAAATAAAGAAATTACTGACCTTAGAACTGAAAATAATGACTTATCGATTATTAACAGAGAACTTCAAGATGAAATTAAAGAACTAAGAAGACAACTTTTAAGTTATCAAAACTCTAATTACATATTATTAGAAACAGAAAATAAAGATTTAAAACTTACAAATGAACAACTTTTAATCAAAATACAAGAATTAAATAAAAATAATTCAACATCTACTGTTATTCTTAAAGATGATAAAAAGCTTTCAGTTGAAATTAAAAAACTTTCAACATTAATTGATTACTTCTCAGTATTTAAAATTGAATTTGAAAATTTTTATCAACAAAAAATACTGATAAATTATATATTTGGAAAATAGTACTATGGTGTAAACTTATTCTCAAAAGTTTTCACACATACTATTTTTGGAATACTTGTTGTTATATTCAAGAATCTAATATTGTTTGTACACTTTCAAATGAAAGATTTATTCTTTATTTTTTTGAAATACTTTTTTTTATTTTAACTTTAAATACAATAATATATATATTTAAAAATTTAGTATTAACTGTTATATTAGGAATTTGGGTTAGTTTGATGGGAATTAGTTATTTGTTTTCATTAATATTTATTTATTTTTATAAACTTTTAAAATTCTTAGTGAAAATTATTAGACATTTTTGTAAAAATTGTTGTTGTAATTTTTATTGCGAAGTATTTTGGTGGTTTATTTTCTTTTTCTTTCTATCATATATATTTACATTTATTATTTTACCAAAATTCATAGCATGGTTAATAGTATCTGGAAAAATATAAATTATATTCTAATAGTTGTGCGCTGCGGTCAGCCGGTATGCGTGGAGCCCCAGTCCCCTTCACGCGTTGGCTTGGCATGCAACAACATCCTCTCAAAACCTTTTGGACTAAGATCAGAGTGAAAAATCGCTTCGCGATTTTTGGCTTTTATTATTCAAAGTATAAAAATTTAATTTAATCATCAAATTCTTCAAAATCTTCTTCAGTAAGTTCTGAAACATGTGTTTCATATAACAAATCCAAATACTCAGCTAATTGTTTTTTATTACTTGAATTTTGAATATTGTTAATAATTTCAGTTATAAACTTTAGATGTTTAAAAAATGAAATTAAATAATTGTTTTCATTTATATAAACTAGAATATATGTGTTTATATTTTGAATTATAATTCTTTTTTCTCCTCTGGTTAATAAATCATTTTCAGTTAATAAATGTCTAGTCAAATTTATATAATTAGCAAAAGAACCACTAACAACACCATGAATTAAAGAAATTAAAGTTTTCATTTCTTGATCCATTTTACATTAAAAAAAAATCTAATTGGTTTAAAACTAATTAGAAGAATACATGTTCTCTTATAAATAATGTTTCGTTGACAGTTTCTGTAAGAATTATAAATTCATCGATAAATTCTATATTGAAGGTATATTTGTAGTTAGTACCAATTTCTTTACATTCAGTTATTCTTTTAACTAATTTTACTAATTGATTAAATTCTTCTAATTTAAACGTTTTTGTTTGAAGATATTTTATGATTTGATTTATTTGTTGATATTGTTTTAGATAATTAGTTATTTCAATATATTGGTTTATAGAAACAATATTGGAATCGAAAATAATATAATTTTCTATTTTAATAAATATAAATTGATTGATAAATTGATTATATTTATACTTTCAAATTATTAGTGAAGACTAAAGATAAAAAGTTGCAAATGCCGGTTTCTGATTTTCCTGATCCTCATAAAATTCAAGTTTAAGATACTCTTTACAAAAGTAACATAATTGAATATCAAAATAATTAACAAAATTTCCCCAAATATAATAAGTACCACGTAAACTTCTTAATAGAGCATCATAAGAAGAACCTCTGAATGAATTAAAATCGTAATTTGCACAATATGTTTTGGCACCACATTTTCTACAAATTTTCATATATTTTTTTCTATCTTCTTCAGTAATAAAATTAAGATATTTACCACCAATTCTTTGTATGTCAACAAAAATTGTTTATTTCTATTCTGTTGCAAGTGACGATAATATGGTTTTCCTTCAAATTCAAAATCAACCCAAATATTTTTTTTTGTATAATGTAATTTATATAGTACTGTTACTGGAGAAGCATGCGTATATGGATTATATTGCTGAATTAATTCATATTTTGTGATTTTTTTTCTGATGATATCATGGTATATATTATAAAAAGTACGCGATACAAATTTTAACTGAATAAAATTTCTTTCTAAAAAAGTTATCTTTTCTGGTGTTAGATAGAAAAATATTTCATAAAGTGTTTCACATGCTAAATGAAAAAATATTTGTTTTTCCATTTTAAAATTAATCAATTAAAAGACTAATCGGTATTTATATACTGATTAGTTAGTTTTTAACTTTCATCAAATACATAAATAACATAATTGAATACTATAATTAGCATAAATATAATTTGAACTAAAATTGTGATTAACACAATATATTTAAATACCACATTTTCTACATTTTTTTCCATAAATTTTTTTATCTTCTTGGGTAATTAAAATAAGATATTCATCATTATCAACTCCATTAACAAAAAAAACGTTATCTTCTTGTTGTATGATACGAAAGTACAGTTTTCCTTTTAATTTAAAATCAACCTAAATTTCTTTTTTTGTATAACGTAATTTATATGGTACCATTACTGGAGGAGCTAACGTATGTGGATTAAATTGTTGAATTAATTCGTATTTTGTGAGTTTTTTTCTGATGATATTATGGTATATATTATAAAAAGTACGTGATACAAATTTTAACTGAACGAAATTTCTTTCTAAAAAAGTTATCTTTTCTGGTGTTAAATAGAAAAATATTTCATAAAGTGTTTCATGTGCTAAATGATAAATATATACCTTTTCCATTTTAAAATTAACTAATTAAAAGACTAATTGGTATTTATAACTGATTAGTTAGTTTTAAGAAAAAAATCTGTGATTTTACTATCTACTTATAATTTTTTTCTTGTTTTCTCTTGTTTTTCTTCTTTCTTTCATTTAAAATAATTAATGATACTTCCCTTTTTCACTATAAAATTTATATTTAAATTATTATCTATCCTAATTTGTTCTGATTTTTCAGTAATTTCTTTATATAAAGAAATTATTATTTTTTCAGCTTCTCCCTTTTTACATGAAAAAAAACTTTCACATAAATCCTTTGAACTTTTTAGATAATAAAGTAAATCTATTTTATCTTTGTTGGAATTAAATTCATTAACCAAACAAATTTTATACCCTATATTTTTATAATCAAGATCTAAAACATAGTAAAAAAATCTTTCTGGTGCTATTGATTTACCACTATTGATTCTTTTTTGAACAAAATCAAGTACCATTATATTTCTTCCTTTGGTTTTTGGTTTTTGTTTCATCTTACTTAAGTTAATTTCTTTTTTGTTATTTTTTTCAATAATAAAATCTCGTGCTTTAATAATAGTAGTTGGTTTATAATTCACATTTAGTGTAAACAAGTTGATATCATGTGTCATCTGAATATGTTTTTTAATAACATCTAAAATAACCTGTTTAGGATCTTGAGTACTATTAGTTAATTGTTTTTCTTCATTAAATCCCAATATCCTCCAAATCATCTCTTTTCTAATTTGTTTATTGAATTCTGATGTATTTCATTTTTTTACTTTTAATCCTTTTAAGAATAATTTTGGTTGTTCAAGTTCTGATTTTTTTTCATGTACACAACTACAGTAGTGTTTTTTTTTAAAAAAAATACATGGATATAAAGTTTTTTCATAGGACATTCTAATAAAAATTTTTCCTTTTGAAATTAAATACTTATTAACTTGTTTTTCAAGTTCTAAAAAGATTTCTATTGTTCGTTTAATCTTTTCTCTTTTATATGTTAACTTTTTTAAATAAACTATTGGTATTATATAAAATATTGAGTTGGTATCTCCATAGATTATCTCATATCCTAAACTTTTCAGATATTCAATAATCTCTTTAAGTGTAGAATGACAAAAAGCAGTTATAGACAAAGCTACAGATTTTTTAAATAAAGGAGAAAATCTAGAGCCACTATAACCATATGTAGCACTTGCTACAGTTTTTAATGCATTAGATAATGATGTCCAATATGCTAATAAAATTTTATCTTCTTTAAATTCTTTCATTTTTTCCTTTGCAACAACTCACTCTTCTAATAATTTTTTATATATCAATGGCATTATTCCTATTTTTTCTTCATCGTTATAATGTGGTTTAAATTTTCTATAGTTTATTCTGTTATCTTGAACAATATATAATGAAGTGTCCTCAGATTCATCTGTTACTAATATTGATAAACATATATTTATTTGAATTATAGCATTTGGATAAAATGAATTAACATCTAAATCTGCCACAGATTCTGTGATATTTCTATTATTAACCTCTAATACAAGTGCTCACTCATATTTATTTACCACTTCGATTATTCCTTTACGAGTCGTTGATAGTAATTTATCAGTTCTCGCAGCATATCTACCAAATGTATTTAAAACTAATGTTCCAACTCCATTTAAAAATACATTCGAAACAGAAACACATGATAAAGCTGCTAATTAAATATAATCTCCAATTATATTTCTTTTAATCATAAGTTCTTGTAAATGTAATGTATCAATCGAACAATAATAAGCAATTTCAACCCTATATTCATCTAATTTTTCAAATAAAATATTTAATAATGAATCCAAACAATTTTGATATTCAATATTACATTTCATTGATAACTTTTTTTGCTGATTCTTTTAAAAATTCTGGATCAAAAAAATGTTTGATTGCTGTAACATAAACATATATAGAATGTAAATTATTACAATTTTCTGGTAGATATGATAGATCAGCTTTTCCATCTAATTTGCAGATTTGTAAAATATGATCTAACGTATATTTAATTTCTTGTTGAAATGTTTTTTAGCCCAGACTAATAGATCTAAAAATATCAGATCCTGTTTATAAAAATATTTACATTTTGTATTTTCCATTGGATTAACTTTTATCTCTCTGTTTATAATATTAAAGCTTGCAAATTCATACTTTGAATTCTCCTTATCCAAATCTTTATCAACAACGCGAATATCTTTTTCATATATATTTGAAATTAATTTAGATTTTTTTCCTAAAAACTTTTCAACAAATATATCTCCAATTCCTAGTAATTCTACTTTTTTTAAAATATTCAGCCAATCAAAGCCTCCCGTATTATATCCAATTTCAATATCTCTGTTAAATCCATACTATAATTCTGCAAATTTTAGTAATAATTCCTTTTCAGTTTCTACTTTAACAAAAATGAAATTTTCAGAGTCACATGAAATTTTTTCTGAATATTTTGAGAAAAAAAATGTTGTATTTATTGGTAATGTTGTAATATTGTATCTTTTAAGTAGTTTAGGATTAATCTTCAATCTGTTGTATAATTTCTTTTTCTTTTTCTTTTAAATACGAATGTTCTTTTAATTCATTTAATTTATCAAGTTTATCTTTTAGACTTTGCAATGCTTCTTTTCGTTCTTTATAGGTTTTAAAATATAAACGAATAAAATTATATTTTTTTGAATCAAATGGTTGTTTTTCAATAATTTCGAATGAATCTGGTTTAAATTCATCAATATATGAATCAATTAATTCTTCACTTTTTAATTTAATATCAAAAAATATATCCTTTATAATAATGTTTATAGTTATTTTTTCTCCATTGGTACAAACAGAGAATAAATGTAACAAATAGTTTTTATAATTAAAAGCATCAACAGCTTCATAAACAAAAAATAAATCTGGTATTTTGTAAGAATTTATTAAATCTTTACGTGTCATTTTATACGTATAGAAAAATTTATTCAGTTAAATATAACTGAATTAAATTAATACACTTCATTTTCATTGATAGTAAATAACTCATTATAATTTTCTTGATAATGAATTGCTTTAACTATTTTTTTACAAATAGATAAAAAATTAATCACTTGATCTTCTGTTTTGATTTTTTTGGTGAATAATTAAATTCAGTAATTAAGCTTAAGGTTTCATGATATTTTTTTTGAAACTGTTGAAAAAGTTGATAATTAAGAATATCAAAGTATAAAAAATTTTCTTTTAGCAATTGAAGCTCTTGACAAAAGATACACATTTTAATTTATGTGATTAATTTTCTAATCGGTTATTAAAAACTGATTAGATAAATAATTGTTGAAAATAGAAGGAACTCTTTCCGTTAATCACTTACACAAAATTTAACTAAAAATTTGCCAGTCAAAAATTGTTAATAACACATGATTTTATTAAGATAACTGCCTTGGCACTCTAAATAAATTTGCCCAGCTCATAATTTTACATATAATCTGAGAGTTTTAAGTCTTTATCTTAGAAACTTGTAGCAAAATGCTACAAAAACCACTTTTGGTTTTAAAACTTTAACTTTTAACTATTTCTCTAAAACTACCTTCACAA
>CAJVPZ010001049.1:0-15792 GCA_910592135.1 Racocetra fulgida | reverse complement strand
TCCACAACCTTAATATTAAATCTTTTATTTTAGTAATATTGTTTATTATTCTGTACTGATACTAATAAAGGCACAATTAATCAATTAAAAAAACTTAATAATTATTTCTTATTCTGTATTTATAAGTTAATTAGAAAACTGGTAATAAGATTAGATATATTAAAAATTTTGTCACTTTATTAAACAAATTCTGCTATTAAATTTTTATATTTTATGTAATTTTTATAAATTTTTATTATTTTATACACAATCTTCAATAATTTCAACAACATTTTATTTGTATATTCATCCTTTATTAGTTTTGACACCCTTTACAGTTTCATCAGCTTCATTGCCTTTCATTAATTTTATCACTTTTTGTTAGTTCATAATTTTGTCATTTAGAATTTTAATTGACAAAAGACGAAACTAGGTCTCATGTTTGTCATCTCAATACTATCTACTCAAAAGATTTATTTCATATCGATAAACAAACAATGAATATTAGGTGCATATCAAGAGAAAAGTTTCCCGATATGTACCTATTAATCTTCTATAGATCTGCCAAGTATCTGCAGCATAGTGGTAAAATATCAGGAGGTAGATCGATATCAGTAACATAACAGCAAAATATTGGGATACCTCGATATCTTACTTTTAGGCCCAGATTGTTAAGAGTAAGATATCAGGGTATCCCAATATTGCGCTATTATGTTACCAATATCGATCTACCTCCTGATATCTTACAAAGATGCTGCCAATATGCTGCTGACATTCAGTAGGTATTTGGCAGATCTATGGCAGACTAAGTATACAATATTGGGCAAAATTTGTCGAATAACGATAATTTGGCAAAACCATGACAATTAAACATGTGCCACTTCGCAGCACGTATGCTAATCATTTGCCCAGTTGAGCCAAATTATTGAATTCGACAAATTGCCCAATATTGGTGTTATCCGGCAATTTATGATCATGATTGATAGGGAGTCATTGACTGAGTTTTAATTTGAATAAACATGATTACATCGAATAAACATGATTACATCATAATACATGAAAAAAATAACAAGACAGATGGCAATTCATGATCATAAGAGTTTGCCAGATAACAGGTACATATCAGGAAACTTGTCTCCCGGTATGCACCTGATATTCATTGATTCAATCAGTAAAAGTAGATTATTTTATACCAATTCTCCATATGTACAAGATGTAACTTATGTAAGTAAGAGAATAAAGTTTCCTACCCACATTTATTTAATTACTTTGGATGGATTCATCGATGATTGCAAAATAATGTTTAGGGCGGAAGTAGGGCTTCATCTAACAACTATAGTTAGCTAGCTTAGAACAAGATTTGTAAAATTGATATTTTAACTGGTATTTGTTCAAACAGTAAGATTATAAAATTTATTTTTCCGTAATATTTTCTATATATTAGTTTTTACATTTAAATTTTTGAGTAGTTTTTGGAACTGAATAGGGACCGATCATGTGAAGACAATTTTGTAATATTAATTGAGAGAGCTTGTGCAAGTAAGTTGATTTAGTTTTAATAGTTCCAGTAAGAAATACGTAATTTAAATAAAAAAGAGATGCAAGATTGGGGTATACAAAGACAAAAAGCACAAAATATGAAAGTTGGGGAAAACGAATAACGAATCACGTGAACAAGAAAGTCGTAATAATAAAATCAGGAAATGCAAGGTTTTAGATATGTTTGGTTTTATTACAATTAAAGGTCTATTCGACTTTATACAAGCTTACTTCTTTTATTTATATTTCAGTAAAATTGAAGAAAACTCTGACTTTATTACATTTAAAAATATACTTATATACATTTATGCTTATTATACTACACGTTAAAACGATAGTAATCGGTCTCATCTAAAATTAATGTAAAGACTGATAGACTTCTATTTGAAACGTTATAAAAAAAAATAACCTTCTATAACTTCACTTATTGGACGAATGCTAGTTACAGTAAAATGCCAATTTTTTACAAATCTTGCTCAAAATCAGCTAAATAATTACTACGGGCCTATTTTTTTATTAAACATCATAATTTTGATTGGTTGATCCTTAAAATCTGCAATGATCAGTGATCAGCATATCTAAAATTAGCGGCCAATTAAATTTGGGCTGTTTTAGTTACACAATGTTTATTTACTGTTTACTCAAAAAAAAATTACTAGTACCGTAAGGTCATTTTCAAGGCAAAGACCCCATATATTAATATTTATTATATTTATATTTCATTATAGATATCCCTACCTATAATCTTATTTATAATTATCTTCAAACTCTTAATTTTCCACCTAATTTACCTTCTTCATAACAATCTAGTATTAAACAAAAAGCTATTTCTTATTTTATTCAAAACAATTTATTATTTAAAAAATCTTCTCTTAATAATTCTATACCCCTTCATGTATTAAAAATTAATGAAATAGAAGCAGTTCTTTACCAAATACACTATGATTCTAGTGCAAAACATTTTTTTTTTAACAAAACATATACAGCAATTGCAAAAAATACTTTTGGCCAGAAATGCAAAAACATATCAGAGAATATATACAAATATGTGATGCCTGTCAAAAAAGAGGAAAGCCTTCAAAAACCAATCCTTTACACCCAATAGTAGTAAATCAGCCCTTTGATATAATTAGAATGGATATTATAGGACCCTTACCAGAAACTAAACAAAGAAATAAATATATCATCATTGCAACAGAATACCTGACAAAATGGCCAGAAGCAAGATCTATATCAGATACTCTAGCTCTCACTATAGCAAAATTTTTCTATGAAGATATAATTTGTAGACACGGTTGTCCAAAAACACTATTAATTGACAATTCTCCAGTGAACTAAAGAATGATTATAGTGAAACATAATGCAGTTCTATATATAAATTACTATAGGTGCGAAAATAAAAATTTTCTAGTGATTGTCTAAAGAAAACTTGTGGATGCCAGAATATCTTTGAAAAACATTTCACTATCTATATAAAATTCTTTGGATTATTCTTAAAGAATTTTATATAGTTAACAAAATGTTTTTCAAAGATATCTTGGCATCCACAAGGCCAATTTGGATGATTTAACTACTATTAGATTTGTCTCAATAAGCTCTACAACTTTAATTAGAGACTCAAAGATGATTAATTTAGTACAAAAAAAGTTTTCTTTAGACAATCACTAGAAAATTTCTATAATAATTTATAGGATACGTATCATTTCACTAACAATCACTTCACCGACATCTTAGTTCACCAACAATTAATTCACCAACAAGTTCATTTCATCGACAATTAATTCACCGACAAGTTCATTTCACTGACAAGTTTTTTTTATAAACTACTCTAATTCTAGCCTGACCTTAATGGCAATGGCCAGAATTACTTTGTCCGTGAAATGAGCTGTTGGCAAATTAATTGTCGGTGAAATGAACTTGTCAGTGAATTAATTGTCAGTAAACTAAGCTGTTGGTAAAGTGATTGTCAGTGAAATGAGCACCACCCTAATTTATATATAGAACTACATCATATTTCACTATAATTATTCTTTAGTTGACTGAAGAATCGTCAATTAACTGATCAAAAAACACACTTTGTAAATGAAATAAAAGACTCTCTAGGTAAATATTTAGGAACTAAACACAAACTATTCTATAGTTATCACTTCAAAACAAATAGACTTGTTAAATGATTTAACAGAACTTTATATAAAACCTTAGCAAAATATGTTGACATATTTTCTACAGATTAGGATATTTATATACCTTCTGTCCTATTTGCATATTGTATACATCAACAAACAACTACTAAATTTGAACCATTTAATTTACTATATAGTCGAGATGCAGTACTATCTATAGAATTTCAATTTATAACCGATATGGATAATATTTGTGGAATAATACTACATAAAAAATTATTACATCACATATACAAGTTAATTGAATATTTACCTCAACAAAGAATTGAAATACAAACTAATATAATTAAAGCACAAGATAAACAAAAGAAGTATCATAATTAATATATTAAACCTCATGATTATCAAATCGGTAATAAAGTTTTATTATTTAATGCAAGATTGTATACCAAAGAAATTCTACGAAAGAAATTAGAAGGACAATTCACAGGACCATTTTATATACACAATAAATTTAATAATGGTACATACCAGTTTCGAATTATAAATAGTAAAGTATTTGCAAAAATAGTAAATGAGGATTTATTAAAGCTGTACAAAGAATTGCCAAATTGGAAACCACAGATTTTATTATAAAAAACTGTAGAAATTTATTCAACGTCTACATTTTTATCTCACTATAAAAAAAAAGAAAAAAAAAACAACAACTAAATGGATCTCATCCAACAATTTAACACTCTTAAACCTTATATCTTAGCCTTATTACAATATCGTCAACCTGATGAACTCTTACTATCTCCTCTAGTTCTATTCAAATACAAAACTCTACTTCAGTTCAACATTTTCTACACCCAAGTCAAAGTAAAAATGAAGCTCAACAAATCTACAATAATCTATATATTTATTTATTAGACCTTGACAGAGAAGAATCTAAAAATATTACTTTAAATCTCTATATTCTTGGTGACGACTTTAAACAAAAACTAGCTTATATCTGTGGTGCTATCACTCAAATACAAAAACGAACACACTCAAATGAAACCATATTTGAACTTTTCTTCAAACTTAAACAACTCTTAGAAACTTAAAATTGGCAACCTTCTGCTTGAAGAAAATTATATTTATATTGTTATAGAACAGTTTTATTTTATTAGTTTATTATTATTTTTATTAGTTTATTATTTTATCTTAGTATTATTTTATTATTTTGATATTTGTATTTTATTAGTTATTAGTTATTAGTTTTTATTATATTTATCTTAGAGAAGAATTTAAAAGACATGTATAATGATTAGCCTTAACGCTTAGCAATTTATAATTAGCAATTACACTTAGCGATTAGTGATTACACTTAATGATTAGCGATTATGCTTAGCAATTAATGATTATGCTTAGCAATTAACAATTAGCGATTATGCTTAGTGATTAACAATTACGCTTAGCGATTAGCGATTAGTGATTAACGCTTAACGCTTAAAAATTAGCAATTACAATTAGCACTTAGCACTAAATAAACTATACTTAGCTACAATGATTAACGATTAGCTCTAATATATAAAAAGGCTGTAAATTTTTCCAAGTTAATATTAGACCTGAAATAATAACAAACTTGTTATTGTCCACTCCACTTTTCTCTTCCCTAAATTCTCTCTTGTAATATTATAGAATTCTTTAGAAATAGAAACCTAAGGATAGCCTATATGATTTATCTTTAATAAACATATATTTTATTTATAAACTATTGTCTGCTCGAACTGCTACAGACAGAAGAATATAGTTTCTTAAAGAAGTAGAAATTATACATATCTGTTAGACACTGCTATAAACCTGTGAAGAATCTCTGTAGCTGTGTCATTGTTATAGTACTGCTGTTAAGAAGGCCATGTTACTGCAACATTTGGTGCCTCATAACGAAAAACATTTTAAAACCATTACTGGACAACATTATTCTGGCCCCTCTTAATTAATAGCTGTTTACCAGAGAATAGTTATTCTGAATTGAATTTGAGTATTGCGGATGACAATCCCGCCTTGGTTTATTTTAGCTGGTGCCTAGACGATATTATCCTAAGATGTTGACAGATTCCCCACAAGCCAAAGTGTAGGCGTAAGGATTCAACCTTGAGAAACAATTGAAGGATTCCTCACAAGCCAAAGTATAGGCATAAGGATCCAACTCCAAGAAATATTATTATTATTTTCTATTTTGCTTAGTCTGTAGGCTTTGGACTTTACTCTATGACTAATAGAGTTACTCAACTACACTTCTAATATATTGAAAACCATAAACACAAACATACTCAAAACCCTGCTCTTCCTTATACAACTTTACAAACCTTAAACCCAGATCTCTCTTGCTAAGATTGCTTTCTACCACCAAGAACTAGTCCTCACACTTTTCATCAAAGTAATTTTGGAAGATTTTGGAATTGGTATTCCAATACCTATTCTGCTTATTTTTATATCTCCTGAACTACTGCAAATTTTGGACATCTAACTGTAACCCAAGACTGATCCTCTATTCATACCTCTATCCAAGATATTATTTTTAGCTGCTGATACAATCAAGATATTGGAAAACCTAGAGATATTACTCTTGCAATAATTATCAAATATATACATCTCACTGCCTTTACCTACTATCGACTTCAAATACCAAAACATCTTTGATCATTACATTGACTTAGTTTATAGTTTTGGATACAAAGAACCAGAACAATACGAAAGATATTTTGAAAACCTAGGACCCTCCATACAACATCAACTAGACGAAGATTATAGTTTTAGCTACCGAGACCAATGAGTTATCCTAAAAACCCTATCTCCTCCTAGTTTACTCTCTTATCAAGATGAAACAGATAACCTTCACTATCAACTTCTCTTACATTCTCCTCGAAATACATTTGAAGTACTTCAAAGACAATTTATTGAAATAGATCTCATTCCTCTCTCAGAAGCACAGATAGAAGAACATAATCTAGAAAGAGAAGGAGCTCCACCTTTAGAAAATCCAGATCAAGAAAATAATTCTGATTCTGATAGTACTGTCTAAAAAATTTTTACCTCAACCAAAACCTTTGAATTACTAGAAAACTACCAAGAATAGCTCGACAATAATTTACCTCTACCTGAAGCGAATCTACCACTACTAGAACAACTTGAAGAAAACCCATTACCTCTTCTAAAACAACTCAAAGTTAACCTACCACCACCACAACCACCTGTAACTCCTTCACCAGTAGTATCTCCTATAAACATAGTTGACGCTGCCCTCAACAATGCTGCCCTAGCTATAACTAACCTGGCCAATACTTTTGCATCAGGTGGTGAAAAGTCTCTTCTCAAAATTGATTTTTTTACTGGTGATGGAAAACAAAACTCTGTAGAATGGTTAGAAGAATTTGAACGAGCTGCTATTGCTAATAACTGGAGTGCTGCTTGACAACTTGCTCTTGCCCCAGCCTATATGAAAGAGATTGCTGCTGAATAGTTTCGAAGTCTTAACCCAGTACCTAATGCTTTTAAGAATAATTATGCTATAGACCGAAGCTTCTACCATCTTTTCAAAACTAAGTTCAGTTCTACCAATCAAAAGATCAAGTAGCAAAAACAATTCTTTGACATTAAGCAAGAAACAGACTCAGTTGATGCTTATGTAACTCATTTCAAGAAGTTACAAGCCCATATAGTACTAATGCTTTTTCTGATGATTTCATCCTTCAACTTTTTATTCAAGGACTTCGATCCAAATATACTATTGAAGTTCATGCTGAAGGACCTGCCGACTTGGATGCTGCCATTGATGCTGCTTGCAATTGGAAAAATAGCTGACTTATATCTGCACCTACCACAGATACAGACCAAGCTATCAAACAACTAACCAATCAGATATCCCAACTTAGTGTTAATCTCACTCAACAGAAACCTGCATCTACTTCCATATACTACACCGAAAACTCTACTACTGCTAATAGAATCAAACAACCACCTATCTGCCACTATTGTGAATGCACTGGATATTTTGTTGCTCAATATCGTATTAAACAGAAGAATCAATTATGATCACAAGACAGAAGCTGAGATTATTACAGTAATCGAAGAAATGATCGATCTAGAAGCCGAAACAGAAATTACTCCAGATCTTTTAACTGAAATAAATCTAAAGATAGGGCTATAACAGTTATCTCTGATATCAAGATTATTCTCGAGAACAAGATAGTTACTACTCCTATGCTGACAACTCTAGATGATCTTCCAATCGCTCACCTTCTTCTTATCACCATGATGTTAACTATCTTGTTCTCGAGAATAATCTTGATATCAGAGATAACTGTTATAGCCCTATCTTTAGATTTATTTCAGTTAAAAGATCTGGAGTAATTTCTGTTTCGGCTTCTAGATCGATCATTTCTTCGATTACTGTAATAATCTCAGCTTCTGTCTTGTGATCATAATTGATTCTTCTGTTTAATACGATATTGAGCAACAAAATATCCAGTGCATTCACAATAGTGGCAGATAGGTGGTTGTTTGATTCTATTAGCAGTAGTAGAGTTTTCGGTGTAGTATATGGAAGTAGATGCAGGTTTCTGTTGAGTGAGATTAACACTAAGTTGGGATATCTGATTGGTTAGTTGTTTGATAGCTTGGTCTGTATCTGTGGTAGGTGCAGATATAAGTCAGCTATTTTTCCAATTGCAAGCAGCATCAATGGCAGCATCCAAGTCGGCAGGTCCTTCAGCATGAACTTCAATAGTATATTTGGATCGAAGTCCTTGAATAAAAAGTTGAAGGATGAAATCATCAGAAAAAGCATTAGTACTATATGGGCTTGTAACTTCTTGAAATGAGTTACATAAGCATCAACTGAGTCTGTTTCTTGCTTAATGTCAAAGAATTGTTTTTGCTACTTGATCTTTTGATTGGTAGAACTGAACTTAGTTTTGAAAAGATGGTAGAAGCTTCGGTCTATAGCATAATTATTCTTAAAAGCATTAGGTACTGGGTTAAGACTTCGAAACTATTCAGCAGCAATCTCTTTCATATAGGCTGGGGCAAGAGCAAGTTGTCAAGCAGCACTCCAGTTATTAGCAATAGCAGCTCGTTCAAATTCTTCTAACCATTCTACAGAGTTTTGTTTTCCATCACCAGTAAAAAAATCAATTTTGAGAAGAGACTTTTCACCACCTGATGCAAAAGTATTGGCCAGGTTAGTTATAGCTAGGGCAGCATTGTTGAGGGCAGCGTCAACTATGTTTATAGGAGATACTACTGGTGAAGGAGTTACAGGTGGTTGTGGTGGTGGTAGGTTAACTTTGAGTTGTTTTAGAAGAGGTAATGGGTTTTCTTCAAGTTGTTCTAGTAGTGGTAGATTCGCTTCAGGTAGAGGTAAATTATTGTCGAGCTATTCTTGGTAGTTTTCTAGTAATTCAAAGGTTTTGGTTGAGGTAAAAATTTTTTAGACAGTACTATCAGAATCAGAATTATTTTCTTGATCTGGATTTTCTAAAGGTGGAGCTCCTTCTCTTTCTAGATTATGTTCTTCTATCTGTGCTTCTGAGAGAGGAATGAGATCTATTTCAATAAATTGTCTTTGAAGTACTTCAAATGTATTTCGAGGAGAATGTAAGAGAAGTTGATAGTGAAGGTTATCTGTTTCATCTTGATAAGAGAGTAAACTAGGAGGAGATAGGGTTTTTAGGATAACTCATTGGTCTCGGTAGCTAAAACTATAATCTTCGTCTAGTTGATGTTGTATGGAGGGTCCTAGGTTTTCAAAATATCTTTCGTATTGTTCTGGTTCTTTGTATCCAAAACTATAAACTAAGTCAATGTAATGATCAAAGATGTTTTGGTATTTGAAGTCGATAGTAGGTAAAGGCAGTGAGATGTATATATTTGATAATTATTGCAAGAGTAATATCTCTAGGTTTTCCAATATCTTGATTGTATCAGCAGCTAAAAATAATATCTTGGATAGAGGTATGAATAGAGGATCAGTCTTGGGTTACAGTTAGATGTCCAAAATTTGCAGTAGTTCAGGAGATATAAAAATAAGCAGAATAGGTATTGGAATACCAATTCCAAAATCTTCCAAAATTACTTTGATGAAAAGTGTGAGGACTAGTTCTTGGTGGTAGAAAGCAATCTTAGCAAGAGAGATCTGGGTTTAAGGTTTGTAAAGTTGTATAAGGAAGAGCAGGGTTTTGAGTATGTTTGTGTTTATGGTTTTCAATATATTAGAAGTGTAGTTGAGTAACTCTATTAGTCATAGAGTAAAGTCCAAAGCCTACAGACTAAGCAAAATAGAAAATAATAATAATATTTCTTGGAGTTGGATCCTTATGCCTATACTTTGGCTTGTGAGGAATCCTTCAATTGTTTCTCAAGGTTGAATCCTTACGCCTACACTTTGGCTTGTGGGGAATCTGTCAACATCTTAGGATAATATCGTCTAGGCACCAGCTAAAATAAACCAAGGCGGGATTGTCATCCGCAATACTCAAATTCAATTCAGAATAACTATTCTCTGGTAAACAGCTATTAATTAAGAGGGGCCAGAATAATGTTGTCCAGTAATGGTTTTAAAATGTTTTTCGTTATGAGGCACCAAATGTTGCAGTAACATGGCCTTCTTAACAGCAGTACTATAACAATGACACAGCTACAGAGATTCTTCACAGGTTTATAGCAGTGTCTAACAGATATGTATAATTTCTACTTCTTTAAGAAACTATATTCTTCTGTCTGTAGCAGTTCGAGCAGACAATAGTTTATAAATAAAATATATGTTTATTAAAGATAAATCATATAGGCTATCCTTAGGTTTCTATTTCTAAAGAATTCTATAATATTACAAGAGAGAATTTAGGGAAGAGAAAAGTGGAGTGGACAATAACAAGTTTGTTATTATTTCAGGTCTAATATTAACTTGGAAAAATTTACAGCCTTTTTATATATTAGAGCTAATCGTTAATCATTGTAGCTAAGTATAGTTTATTTAGTGCTAAGTGCTAATTGTAATTGCTAATTTTTAAGCGTTAAGCGTTAATCACTAATCGCTAATCGCTAAGCGTAATTGTTAATCACTAAGCATAATCGCTAATTGTTAATTGCTAAGCATAATCATTAATTGCTAAGCATAATCGCTAATCATTAAGTGTAATCACTAATCGCTAAGTGTAATTGCTAATTATAAATTGCTAAGCGTTAAGGCTAATCATTATACATGTCTTTTAAATTCTTCTCTAAGATAAATATAATAAAAACTAATAACTAATAACTAATAAAATACAAATATCAAAATAATAAAATAATACTAAGATAAAATAATAAACTAATAAAAATAATAATAAACTAATAAAATAAAACTGTTCTATAACAATATAAATATAATTTTCTTCAAGCAGAAGGTTGCCAATTTTAAGTTTCTAAGAGTTGTTTAAGTTTGAAGAAAAGTTCAAATATGGTTTCATTTGAGTGTGTTCGTTTTTGTATTTGAGTGATAGCACCACAGATATAAGCTAGTTTTTGTTTAAAGTCGTCACCAAGAATATAGAGATTTAAAGTAATATTTTTAGATTCTTCTCTGTCAAGGTCTAATAAATAAATATATAGATTATTGTAGATTTGTTGAGCTTCATTTTTACTTTGACTTGGGTGTAGAAAATGTTGAACTGAAGTAGAGTTTTGTATTTGAATAGAACTAGAGGAGATAGTAAGAGTTCATCAGGTTGACGATATTGTAATAAGGCTAAGATATAAGGTTTAAGAGTGTTAAATTGTTGGATGAGATCCATTTAGTTGTTGTTTTTTTTTTCTTTTTTTTTATAGTGAGATAAAAATGTAGACGTTGAATAAATTTCTACAGTTTTTTATAATAAAATCTGTGGTTTCCAATTTGGCAATTCTTTGTACAGCTTTAATAAATCCTCATTTACTATTTTTGCAAATACTTTACTATTTATAATTCGAAACTGGTATGTACCATTATTAAATTTATTGTGTATATAAAATGGTCCTGTGAATTGTCCTTCTAATTTCTTTCGTAGAATTTCTTTGGTATACAATCTTGCATTAAATAATAAAACTTTATTACCGATTTGATAATCATGAGGTTTAATATATTAATTATGATACTTCTTTTGTTTATCTTGTGCTTTAATTATATTAGTTTGTATTTCAATTCTTTGTTGAGGTAAATATTCAATTAACTTGTATATGTGATGTAATAATTTTTTATGTAGTATTATTCCACAAATATTATCCATATCGGTTATAAATTGAAATTCTATAGATAGTACTGCATCTCGACTATATAGTAAATTAAATGGTTCAAATTTAGTAGTTGTTTGTTGATGTATACAATATGCAAATAGGACAGAAGGTATATAAATATCCTAATCTGTAGAAAATATGTCAACATATTTTGCTAAGGTTTTATATAAAGTTCTGTTAAATCATTTAACAAGTCTATTTGTTTTGAAGTGATAACTATAGAATAGTTTGTGTTTAGTTCCTAAATATTTACCTAGAGAGTCTTTTATTTCATTTACAAAGTGTGTTTTTTGATCAGTTAATTGACGATTCTTCAGTCAACTAAAGAATAATTATAGTGAAATATGATGTAGTTCTATATATAAATTAGGGTGGTGCTCATTTCACTGACAATCACTTTACCAACAGCTTAGTTTACTGACAATTAATTCACTGACAAGTTCATTTCACCGACAATTAATTTGCCAACAGCTCATTTCACGGACAAAGTAATTCTGGCCATTGCCATTAAGGTCAGGCTAGAATTAGAGTAGTTTATAAAAAAAACTTGTCAGTGAAATGAACTTGTCGGTGAATTAATTGTCGATGAAATGAACTTGTTGGTGAATTAATTGTTGGTGAACTAAGATGTCGGTGAAGTGATTGTTAGTGAAATGATACGTATCCTATAAATTATTATAGAAATTTTCTAGTGATTGTCTAAAGAAAACTTTTTTTGTACTAAATTAATCATCTTTGAGTCTCTAATTAAAGTTGTAGAGCTTATTGAGACAAATCTAATAGTAGTTAAATCATCCAAATTGGCCTTGTGGATGCCAAGATATCTTTGAAAAACATTTTGTTAACTATATAAAATTCTTTAAGAATAATCCAAAGAATTTTATATAGATAGTGAAATGTTTTTCAAAGATATTCTGGCATCCACAAGTTTTCTTTAGACAATCACTAGAAAATTTTTATTTTCGCACCTATAGTAATTTATATATAGAACTGCATTATGTTTCACTATAATCATTCTTTAGTTCACTGGAGAATTGTCAATTAATAGTGTTTTTGGACAACCGTGTCTACAAATTATATCTTCATAGAAAAATTTTGCTATAGTGAGAGCTAGAGTATCTGATATAGATCTTGCTTCTGGCCATTTTGTCAGGTATTCTGTTGCAATGATGATATATTTATTTCTTTGTTTAGTTTCTGGTAAGGGTCCTATAATATCCATTCTAATTATATCAAAGGGCTGATTTACTACTATTGGGTGTAAAGGATTGGTTTTTGAAGGCTTTCCTCTTTTTTGACAGGCATCACATATTTGTATATATTCTCTGATATGTTTTTGCATTTCTGGCCAAAAGTATTTTTTGCAATTGCTGTATATGTTTTGTTAAAAAAAAAATGTTTTGCACTAGAATCATAGTGTATTTGGTAAAGAACTGCTTCTATTTCATTAATTTTTAATACATGAAGGGGTATAGAATTATTAAGAGAAGATTTTTTAAATAATAAATTGTTTTGAATAAAATAAGAAATAGCTTTTTGTTTAATACTAGATTGTTATGAAGAAGGTAAATTAGGTGGAAAATTAAGAGTTTGAAGATAATTATAAATAAGATTATAGGTAGGGATATCTATAATGAAATATAAATATAATAAATATTAATATATGGGGTCTTTGCCTTGAAAATGACCTTACGGTACTAGTAATTTTTTTTTGAGTAAACAGTAAATAAACATTGTGTAACTAAAACAGCCCAAATTTAATTGGCCGCTAATTTTAGATATGCTGATCACTGATCATTGCAGATTTTAAGGATCAACCAATCAAAATTATGATGTTTAATAAAAAAATAGGCCCGTAGTAATTATTTAGCTGATTTTGAGCAAGATTTGTAAAAAATTGGCATTTTACTGTAACTAGCATTCGTCCAATAAGTGAAGTTATAGAAGGTTATTTTTTTTTATAACGTTTCAAATAGAAGTCTATCAGTCTTTACATTAATTTTAGATGAGACCGATTACTATCGTTTTAACGTGTAGTATAATAAGCATAAATGTATATAAGTATATTTTTAAATGTAATAAAGTCAGAGTTTTCTTCAATTTTACTGAAATATAAATAAAAGAAGTAAGCTTGTATAAAGTCGAATAGACCTTTAATTGTAATAAAACCAAACATATCTAAAACCTTGCATTTCCTGATTTTATTATTACGACTTTCTTGTTCACGTGATTCGTTATTCGTTTTCCCCAACTTTCATATTTTGTGCTTTTTGTCTTTGTATACCCCAATCTTGCATCTCTTTTTTATTTAAATTACGTATTTCTTACTGGAACTATTAAAACTAAATCAACTTACTTGCACAAGCTCTCTCAATTAATATTACAAAATTGTCTTCACATGATCGGTCCCTATTCAGTTCCAAAAACTACTCAAAAATTTAAATGTAAAAACTAATATATAGAAAATATTACGGAAAAATAAATTTTATAATCTTACTGTTTGAACAAATACCAGTTAAAATATCAATTTTACAAATCTTGTTCTAAGCTAGCTAACTATAGTTGTTAGATGAAGCCCTACTTCCGCCCTAAACATTATTTTGCAATCATCGATGAATCCATCCAAAGTAATTAAATAAATGTGGGTAGGAAACTTTATTCTCTTACTTACATAAGTTACATCTTGTACATATGGAGAATTGGTATAAAATAATCTACTTTTACTGATTGAATCAATGAATATCAGGTGCATACCGGGAGACAAGTTTCCTGATATGTACCTGTTATCTGGCAAACTCTTATGATCATGAATTGCCATCTGTCTTGTTATTTTTTTCATGTATTATGATGTAATCATGTTTATTCGATGTAATCATGTTTATTCAAATTAAAACTCAGTCAATGACTCCCTATCAATCATGATCATAAATTGCCGGATAACACCAATATTGGGCAATTTGTCGAATTCAATAATTTGGCTCAACTGGGCAAATGATTAGCATACGTGCTGCGAAGTGGCACATGTTTAATTGTCATGGTTTTGCCAAATTATCGTTATTCGACAAATTTTGCCCAATATTGTATACTTAGTCTGCCATAGATCTGCCAAATACCTACTGAATGTCAGCAGCATATTGGCAGCATCTTTGTAAGATATCAGGAGGTAGATCGATATTGGTAACATAATAGCGCAATATTGGGATACCCTGATATCTTACTCTTAACAATCTGGGCCTAAAAGTAAGATATCGAGGTATCCCAATATTTTGCTGTTATGTTACTGATATCGATCTACCTCCTGATATTTTACCACTATGCTGCAGATACTTGGCAGATCTATAGAAGATTAATAGGTACATATCGGGAAACTTTTCTCTTGATATGCACCTAATATTCATTGTTTGTTTATCGATATGAAATAAATCTTTTGAGTAGATAGTATTGAGATGACAAACATGAGACCTAGTTTCGTCTTTTGTCAATTAAAATTCTAAATGACAAAATTATGAACTAACAAAAAGTGATAAAATTAATGAAAGGCAATGAAGCTGATGAAACTGTAAAGGGTGTCAAAACTAATAAAGGATGAATATACAAATAAAATGTTGTTGAAATTATTGAAGATTGTGTATAAAATAATAAAAATTTATAAAAATTACATAAAATATAAAAATTTAATAGCAGAATTTGTTTAATAAAGTGACAAAATTTTTAATATATCTAATCTTATTACCAGTTTTCTAATTAACTTATAAATACAGAATAAGAAATAATTATTAAGTTTTTTTAATTGATTAATTGTGCCTTTATTAGTATCAGTACAGAATAATAAACAATATTACTAAAATAAAAGATTTAATATTAAGGTTGTGGA